>CAUYSK010090467.1:0-22492 GCA_963575035.1 Avahi laniger | reverse complement strand
TGAGTTCAGGAGTTCAAGACCAGCCTGAGCAAGAGCGAGACCCCGTCTCTACCAAAAATAGAAAGAAATTAATTGGACAGCTAAAAATATATAGAAAAAATTAGCCGGGCATGATGGCGCATGCCTGTAGTCCCAGCTACTTGGGAGGCTGAGGCATGAGGATTGCTTGAGCCCAGGAGTCTGAGGTTGCTGTGAGCTAGGCTGACGCCACAGCACTCACTCTAGCCAGGGCAACAAAGTGAGACTCTGTCTCAAAAAAAAAAAGAACTGTGACTAAATTTGACTTTCTATAATAAAATACATTAACATTTGGATAATCTGCTTAGGTCAATGGATCAGTATTTTTCTACTGATTGGTACAGGACATTACAAAATCATGCATGAGTTAAAGTTGAAGGTAGAGCAACAAATTTTAATGCAAAAGAGTACTTTTAAGATACTACTACTTGTTAAGTTTGTAGTATCAAAAAAATTCACCATTATCTGAAGATACTATTAACATATTTCTCCCTTTACTCATCACTTATTCATGTAAAGACAGGTTTTCTTAATGTTTTTTAACCAAAGAGCTTCTTGTAGGACATGGAATAAATATGGATGCAGACCATTTTCTATAGAGCAGAACATTAAAAAAACTTACAAAATGTAAAACTACCATTCTTCCCACTACATTGAACATTAAAAATATTTGCAAAAATGTAAAATAAGGTCACTTCCCTCTAAGACAGATTTTCTTTAAAATTTGTTTTGATTTCTAATATGATATTTACTGATATAACCTAAACAAAAGCTCTTTGAAGTCCTCAATAATTTTTAAACATGTAAAGGGATCTGGAAGCCACAAGGTTTGAGAACTACCATTTTTAAACCAACTAGTCAGACTTCCTTCATGAAAATATACAATAGCATAAAACTTGTTGTAATGTAAATTAACCTAACCAGTATTTCCCAAACAGTAGTAATAAACATGCCACTACCAGCACACATTATTTTATTTAAAACACAGACTTTTTCCTATAATATCTGACACTTCTATCAATCTGTGATTTTAAAGATGCGAGTTGAGCATCCCTAATCCAAAAGTTCAAAATCCAAAATGCTCCAAAACCTAAAACTTTTTGAGCACCAAGATGATGCCACAGGTGGAAAATTCATGTGATGGGTCCAAGTCAAAACAGTTAAAACTTTGTTTTGTGCACAAAATTATTAAGAATATTGCATAAAATTAACTTCACGATATATATGTAAGAAATATAAATAAACCAGGCATCGTGGCTCACACCTGTAATCCCACCCTTTTGGGAGGCCAAGGTAAGTGGATCACTTGAGGCCATGAGTTTGAGACCAGCCTAACATAGTGAGACTCCATCTCTACAAAAAAATTTAAAATTAGCCAGTTGTGGTGGCACACACCTGTAGTCCTAGCTACTAGAGAAGCTGAGGCAGGAGGATCCCATGAACTCAGGAGTTTGAGGTTATAGTGAGATGAGCAATGATCATGCCACTGCATTCTAGCTAGGCCACAGAGCAAAACTGGGTTCTTAAAAAAAAAAAAAAAAAAGAAGAAGAAACAAATTTTTTCTTTAGACTTGGGTCTCATCTCATCTCTAAGAGATCTCATTATATATGCAAATATTCCAAAATCCAAAAATATCTGAAATCCAATATACATCAGGTCCAAGGCATTTTGGATAAGGGATACTGAACCCGTATAAGGTAGGGCTCCCCCCCGCCAAGTTAACTTAATTTAAAAGAATTCCATGGTAGTCAGTTAAGGCAAAAATAAAGTCTAAGGATACAGGATACAGTAAACCTAAGGATACAGTGAACTACATAAAAACTGCCTTACCTGTGTCAAACTGGAACATTTTATGATCAATGACAAGATGTATTCACCTAACACTCTGATCAATCGATCAATTCAAATTCTTATCTGAATAAACACAGTATTAATGACCACAATCAATATTCTGATTTAGTCACACAGACTTCTGAAGCTTCTAAGAATTGTCTAGGTACCACCATGTGCTATTTAGGTTCCACGTCTCAAAAAAGAAAATACTAAAAATAATAGAGAACACTTATATCCAGTAAAAAATATGTAATTCTAGAGAAAAGTATAGTAAGTTCTGGCAAATAACAAGATTCAGTTGCTTCTTTTTTCTGAACACAGGGTCTTGTCCTGTCATCCAGGCTGGAGTGCAGTGGTGCAATCACAGCTACTCCAGGGCTCCAGTGATGCTCCTGCCTCAGCCCTGAGTAGCTGGAACTATAGGTGCAGGTTGGCACACCCAGCTTTTTTTTTTTTTTTTGAAAGAGACGTTGTCTCACTTTATTGTCCAGGCTGGTCTGGAACTCCTGGCCTCAAGTGATCCTCCCCATCTCGGCCTCCCAAAGTGCTGGGATTACAGGCATGAGCCACCCCATCTGGCCCAACTTCTTTATCATTAAATATTCCTAAAAATAAATTTCCCTAAAAATCAATTACATTTAGCACTTGAAAGTATTTTAGAGTTAGCAAACTACATTCTTTTATCTCTTCCTTCACTAGTTTACATAAATAGTAAGAATATTAGTTAACTAGCCAAACTTTCATGAGAAAGATTAAATAAAAACTGTTAAGCACCCAGAAATAATAGCTAACATGGCATATTTAGACATAAAGAATGGAAAAAATCAATTATATGAAATATTAAGAAAACTTAACATTCTAGTTCAGGCGATTAAAAACAATAATTTCTAAAACATTATATTACTCATTGCAAGACAGCGAGGGGGAAAAACGATTTTAAGAAACATAAGACAATCCTTTAACATATATATCCTAGGGTGGGTTTTTTCCCCTCAGTTTGAATACATGCATTCTAAAATATCTTCGAACAATGAAGACTGGGGAAAACGTCCCTCAGTTTTAAGATTTTTAAAATGAAACTTTACAACGTATATTATTAGGGAATTGCAAATTAACATGAGATAGCACTACGCATCTATCAGAATGCCCAAAATCCAAAACACTAACAACAACAAATGCTGGCAAGGATTGCAAGCAAAAGGAACTCTCATTCATTCGTGGGAATGCAAACTGGTATAGCCATTTTGGATGAAAGTTTGGCAATTTCTTATAAAACTAAACATACTTTTACCATCCAATACAGCAATACTGCTCCTTGCTTTTTACCCAAAAAAGCTGAAAACTTAGGTCCACACCAAAACCTGCATAAGAATGTTTATACCAGCTTTATTCGTAATTGCTAAAACTTGGAAGTAACCAAGAAGTCCTTCAGTAGGAAATGGATAAATTCTGCTACGTCCGAACAAAGGAATATTATTCAGCACTAAAAAGAAATGAGCCATCAACCCCTGAAAAGACATGGAGGAAACTTAAAAGCATATAGCTAAGTGAAAGAGGCCAATCTGAAAAGGCTGCTTATTGCATGATTCCAATTATACAACACTCTGGAAATGATAAAACTATGGTAACAGTAAAAGGATCAGCAGTTGCCAAGGGGTTAAAAGGCAGGGATGAATAAGCAGAACAGAGAGAATTTTCATGGGAGTGAAAATACTCTGTATGATATTATAATACATAATATGACAATGGTAGATGCATGTCATCATATGTCTGTCAAACCCTCAGAATGTACACCAAGAGTGAATCCAAATGTAAACTTTGGACTTTGGTTGATAAGGATGTGTCAATGTAGGTTCATCAATTTTAACAAATGTACCACTCAGGTGCAGGATTTTGATAATGAGGCATAGCAGTAAGTATGTGGGGACAGGATTATATAAAAATCTCTGTACCTTTTGCACAATTTTGCTGTAAACCTAAAACTTCTCTTTTATTGATTTAAAGATGGGGTCTCGCTCTGTCGCCCAGGCTGGAATGCAATGGCATATCACATCTCACTGCAGCCTTGAACTCCTGGGCTCAAGTAATGCTTCATGTCTTAGCCTCCTGAATAGGTGGGACTACAGGCATGCACCACCACTGCTCAGACAATTTTTTAATTTTTTGTTGTCCAGGCTGGTCTCCAACTCCTAGCCTCAAGCAATCATCCTGCCTCACCCTTCCTAAGTGTTCGGATTACAGGTGTGAACCACAGCACCCAGCCAAACTCCTCTTAAAAAAAAAAAAAAAAGAGACAGACTTTAAAATGTTTCCTTTAGAATAATCAATTATATTCTTCCTCCCATCCCCTTTTTTTAAGGGACAGGGTCCAGGCTGAAGTCAAATTCCTGGGCTCAAGCAATCCTTCCACTTCAGTCTCCCAAGCAGCTGGGACTACAGGTGCGTGCCACAACAACTGGCCAATTACATCTTAATTTATACTATAAGGTTTAGTCATGAAACAAAAATAGTTATTCCTTGTTAAATACTGAATCAGAAATAGAGGCAACAACAAAGAGAAATAGGGGGACTTACTCTGTTCATTAACTTGACATATACCTTATAAACCAGATATATTCAACAATGTATTTTTTTAAGGCCTAGTTGCAGGTAATTGAGTAAATAGATTATTCTCATGTTACTGTCAAATTGAACAGAATGTGTAGCAAAATTAAAGGCTATTTTTTAATATTACACAGGGTGGCTTTCTAACTGAAGATGAATTAAATGCAATCACATACACTCTAGCATACATCAAAGAGACAGAAGGAAATAAGTATTTTAGATAATTAATTTTTAAGTATATTCAGCTGAGAATTTTATTTTTAATGCATACACCTGAGAACATTTATAAGATTGCCATTTTCAATTATCATGGCAAACTCTGTGAAGAGATGCTTTTAAAACCTAAAACTGATCAGCAATATTTATTCCTCAAATTTACTTTACACAAAACTCCTAAAGAAATGAGCAATGACATCAGCTACAAGACAAATATAATACTATTAATAGATTCTTACGAAAGTTCACACAGAATACTGGTGACTGGTTTGCATTTCTTTATCCATAACCTCTTTCTTACTCAACACATTCCCTTAATAAGAAACAACTATCGCAACTGGCCAGGTCAAGAAGAAACAAAAAACAAATATAAACTGCACAAGAAGCAATTCCAAATTGGTCCCATAAACAGAAGAAAGAATAGAAAGAAGAAAACAAGGCATAAAAAAACGCCAATGTATGAGGAATTAAGCACATATTTTAGAGAATGTCTTTTTCTGTTTGTGATATTAAGGCATTAGATAAATTATTTCAATAGTTTACCAGAAGTTTTGAAATTCTGACAAATATGTATTTTTTCCTAAGTAGCTAACTCAAAGCAACAGACTCAATACACAGTAATTTTTTCAATATTTAAGTAGTACCAAAACAGAAATTAAGAATTTACTTAAAATTCACAATTATAAAAGAAACTACTGTAAAAACCATATTGGTTGTTTAAAATCAGGATTTAGAAAAAGCAGTATGCCAAATGAAGAAGTTATCTTATGAAAAATATGGTAAATTTACAACCAGAAAAGCCAGGGTTTGAAACAGAGTAAACAATATAGTGGAAGATACCATAAAACAAAGAAGCAACTTACCCATATATTTTCAGTAATTTGAAATATTTAAAAGTCTTTGAAAATTTGTAATTATCAACAATCTAACTTAAATAAATGCATCTCATCAGAACATGCTTACAAAACCAAGTTCCTACATGCCAACACTAGTAGTTAATATTAAACATGAATATTGATATTCCCATTTTTTAGTTTTAGTATAAAATTCTGACATTTCAGATGATACTACAGAGCTTCACACTCTCAATATGAAGCACAGAAGATAAAAGATACTGATAAGCCTAAAGCATTTTTTTATAGAATCACCATATAGAACAACTCCTGTAAGGTGGCTCTAAATACACTCGACAAATCACAAAGCAGAAGTAACATGTTAAATTTTTATGCCTTCCTAGAATATTTGAGTTATTAATTCAAACTAATAATTAGACAAAATTCTTATTAACTGGATCACACGTACTAGAAATTATACAAGACATGTTTAATTTAGTTAATCACTTCTATTCACCAGTCTTGAGTCTCCTCTTCTGATTCTTCAAAAATAAAGGTCAACAGTAGCTAAAAGAAAAATCTTACCATTCTGAATGAAAAATGATTAGAACTTACCATTTCTAATGAAAAGACATGAGGTATACCTATTAATACAACACAGCAGAGTAATAAACAAATCATATCAGTTAAAAAAACAAACAAACAACCAAATTAAGTTTCACAATAGTGCCAAGGCTACTTAATGGCATGCTTAACACTTGCCAGCAGTAGAGAATTTGTCTAAACTCTCAGAACTTTTTATTGCTTAACATACCCTGTGTTAAGTATTCTGATCTAAAATTCTCTAATATCCTTTGTATCCACGGTGCTCTGCACTATGTTTTGAACACAGGAAACAGTAAACAAATTTTTCTTCCTAAATGGAAACCTCCAAGTCTTCCTGTGAGCCTAATCCTCTGAGGAATATTCAAGTGGGATCCACATATTAAAATGTTAGGTATGCTGAAAACCAAGTACAAAGTAATTATTATCTGCTTTAAAAAATTACTCTTATTATGTGATTCCATTATGAAGTCTATAAAAACACAGAGTTGTGCCTCAATGTCACCTATGTTTTCCAAAGTACTAAATGTTTACCAACTGAGGCATTAGTATTCAATAAATACCAAGATGTCCTGGCCCATAAAAAACACTGAAAACCATGATTAAGCTGCATGGGCATTTGAAAAACAAGGTATCAACAATTATTTAATTTTCTCACTTTACGTCTAACTAACTAGAATATGACAAATATAAAATTCCTGACTTAAAAATCTTGGCACAATTAGTGGACAACAAAGTCAGAAAAAACTTACATTGCAACTTGGTAAGTATTACAACAAAAATTATGTTAAAAATGAAAAGGATCACAACTCAGGTGAGGAATCAGGTAATATTTGAGCAGAGTCTACACAAATGTTCTTCGTGAGAAAAAAAGATGGAAATTTTTCTGGACTATAAACCTCTCTGAAATTCTAATGGAAGGTAGGTAGGACCAAAAAGACACTAGAGTCATCTAATATGACATATAAATAATGAAGTACAATTAAGTGTCCTCTGAAAAAGTATATATAGAATATAAGACATTCAGTAATCATTTCCACCTTGTCATTCAGAAAAGTCTTTAAAATATGAATGATAGAGAAAAGAAAACTACTACTTATAATCGTAATATATGATTAGGGTAACCATACATTCTGGTTTACCTAAGAAAGCCCATTTTATGCACCTGCTATAAAAAGTATTTTAAATAATATCCATATTCATTGGTCCCAGTTTTGATGAAAAATTTTAAGGTTTCCCATACAGGATTAGATATTATTAATATCAAAACTACTAAATAATCCTTTTGAGAAGTGATCAAATAACACCTGGTTAAACCTGACACATACCTTTAACCCAAATATCCCAAATCATCAAGATTCTAAAGATCATTTCAGATATGTGTAAACATTATAAACTTTACATCTGTTTTCATTTGAAACAAAAGTCTAAGTTAATTTCCAATTGTGTACCACCACCGAAGTATTCAGAACAAGTCTTAAGGCTTGTTGTGATAATCAATTATTTTAGTGAATAAATAAAAAATATAAACAACCCCAATTGGTCACAATTAGAACATTCCATGTGAAACCACTGATAACAATACTGTTACTATCCATTTTGATTTTCACCAACACGTCCAAACCACTGGGACTGGGCCACCATTATACCTGTAATAGTCACACCTAAATCTGACATGAAATCCTACAGCAAATAATTCTTTAGTTATTTTCAGAGGACGATGTAGAGGCCACAAAAATCCCTCATAAAATGTGTCCTTTGTTTGAATGCTTCAAGTGTTTAGACTTCCAAAAACAAACCAGAAAAATTTTCTACTGCAACATAATCAAACTGTTTGTTAGAGCTAAAAAATTTGCAGATAAAGGAATGATGGCCATGTAGAAACCACAAAATTTTAACTTCTCCTCTCAAAATTTCACACACCATTTCAGAAAATAAGTTTGTATCTATTAGTAAGTAACAATGGAGATCATTTCTCTCTGCCAGCACCAATTAATGGAAATCTTTATTGACTGGAATTTCTGTTGAATTTTGTTCATGGCACATCAGGGGAAGCCAGGTTATAATTAAATCAAGCGGTGATTAAGAAAGACAATACCCATGCAGGAAGCAAGAAAAAAGACTGACAAAGTTGTTACTGGTTAAATAATAGGCCAAATTTGGCAATACTGATCAAGAGGAAGTAACATTTGAAATGACAATGTTTTATACCTCTACTGATTAGAACTATAAAAAATTGTAAGACTCCAAATTATCAGCTGCAGGGCAATGACACTTCACCAGTTCTTCCCATAACATTTTCTCTGTATAACATGACTACCAATGAACCTTCTGGACACTAATTTGGATTCCTCAGGAAACTTGGATCTGGGATATGAGGTTCTGTACTCAGTGAGCCTTCTAAAAACACTGGAAAAGAATATATAAATTAATAAATTTGCATTATAATTTCACAAACTCTTTTGAGTTTGGTTAACATGAGCCACTTTTTATAGATTCCCCCCAGCTCTCAGACAGGCTCTAGATCAGGAGTGAGCAAACATTTTTGGTAGAGGGCCAGATGTAAATATTTTAAGCCTTGCAGGACATACAGTCTCATACAGTTGTGTCACAACTATTCAAATCAGCCTCTGTAGGGCAAAGCAACCATAAAGAAACAAACAAAAAAATGTGCTGTGTTACAATAAAATTTACAAAACCAGGCAGCATGCGGGGTGAGCATGGCCTACTCCAGTCTGTCAATCCCTGGTGTCTAGATGAAGTAATTAAAATACTAAAAAGTAATGCATAGTTTGAAACAATTATCTCCTGCACATATAGTCTGAAAGCCCAATTCAAGGTTGCCACACCCAAATTTCACAGGACACTCTTCACATAAAATGTTGTGCTATTTAAATTGTGCTCTAAAGACAAGTGCAGTGGCACGCACCTATAGTACTAGCTGCTCAGAAGGCTGAAGTGGGAGAATTGCTTGAGCCCAGGAGTTCAAGGCTGTAGTACAGTATGACTGTACCTGTGAACAGCCACTGCACTCCAGCCTAGGTAACACAGCAAGACTCCACCTGGAAATAAATAGTCTTCTATATGAATCCTACCTCCTCCATGTTAAACCACACCAAGCATGCTCTCCACTCTCACTCCCCAGGACCCATAAAAAAATTTCAACTACTACTATTCTATTTCAACATATGTTTCAATTGAATGCACAGCCAGTGGTTTTCAACCTTTGCTAAGACAAAGAACAAGCAAGGCGTAGGGTTTTTTAAAATGCAAATCCCATGACCCCGATGCAGACCTACTACATCAAAATACTTGGTGGATGGGATCTCAGGCATTTTTCAAGTTCCACAGATGTGCTGCAAGGTTGGAAACTAATGGATTTAGCAAGAAATGTGAAAGGACGATGCATCACAATACAAACCAATTTCTAGGTATATGACTTAGGAATTCACATTTTTAAAAAGCTCCCTGAATGTTTATTATGTACATTTGAAAAACACTATCCTGCTGGGCCCAGTAGCATATGCCTGTGGAGGCTGCTGAGGCGAGACCCTTCTCCACAAAATTTTTTTAGAAAAGAGAAGAGAAGTGAAAATAAAAAAGAAAATTAATGTCTTGGAAGAGGCATTACACTGTTTGCCTTTGGCAACCTTTCCTTAATGTTTCTGGCCTATTTCATAATCCCTGGGGTGCCGCAACAGAACTCCTCTGACAAACAAAGATAACTGGGTTAAACTGTTGTCTTACCATAGGATAACAAATTTATTATACACATTTTGAAATATTGAACGCTATTTCCAACTACTAAAATGAGACCAAAAAAATCTTTGATATCAAGTCAGGTATGTATTTAATTTAATGCAGGATATCTGAAACAGATCTAGAGGGCTATTCTTTTCTTTATTGAAAAGCAAACATTATTTACCATGCCAGAAAAATAAGTTTCTCAGATTTTAAAACTAAATAGCATACAATCTAAACTCTGCCCCAATCTTCCTAAACAAAGTATTTCATGACTACATGACACAATTACTAAAGCTAGAATAAGACTGGCATTTGGATATTATTATGACATTAACGTTTTTCCAAGAAGTGAAGTTTACTTCAAGAAACTGCATCAACAAAATGTTAGGATTAAAATCTGCCATTTACTGCAAGGCAAATTGTTTCCACAAATAAAGACTGGTACACTGTAGTACTTAAGTATTTAAACTAATTAATCTACAGTAAGTGGAGCAACCTAACATGAAAACAATCACAAGGCAATTATAAAAGACAATCTCATAAAATTCTCATTCTTTCCAGAATAATCACTTCTAATAAGTGATTGTGATAAGCAGAAAACTTCAACTTAGTGAATACTGCCTAGAAAATGGTCAAATACACTCTACACTATGGTAAGAACAAACCTAAATGTAATTAAGACACAGTATAAAAATGCATACATTCTTAAGGCAGTCAAAAGAATGTTATTCTACAAGAGTAAAAAATATCATGTTTATAATGATAAAAAAAGTTCTACTTCTAAGGAAAAATAAGGTATGAAATAAAAATGACAACTTATAATTGATGAAGTACTGACTTACATCCTTGAGACTCTCAAAAATATATTACCATGTATATCATAAAACTATGATCAAGTTGAAGGCTGACAAAGAAAAATATGACCAAACATGATGAGGTTTTCCTCATTCTTTGTTACACTAAAAAAAAATATTATTGAAGACATAAAATATGTAAATCAATATTTATTTTATTCTTCAAAGTCCCATACTCTCAGTTGCATTGCAATATTTATAATAGGAAGACAAGAAAAAAATGAGAAGTGGCATCTGAAAACTAATGAAAGAAATCTACTTTACTCATTACTCGGGCAAGCTGAACACTTACCATTTGACTCCTCCCTTTAAACTGAACAGTGAAAAAAGAGAAAGCACATAAGAGGGCCTAATTTCAAAGCTTTAAAAAAAAAAAAAACAAGCATTAAAATTGTTTAACAATTTTCTCCATAGATAATTTTTAAAGTAAATGAAGAATAACTGATAACAACTGCCTCAAGTTACTGCTAGTAACAATATTTTCCTATTGTTTTCCTATTAATACAAAATAAATGAGAACGGTAAAGTGCTTTTGTTAACATTTTTTTTAGTAGTTGGTAAATTTGTATTAACAAGGAATTATGAAGGTAGGAACCAAATAAAACTGACACCAAAATAAAAAAACTTATGGCTATTCATATAATTTCTAATTTCCAAAAAAATCTAATAATAAAACACATACTGTATTTCTCTTTAAATATTTAATTCTACTGTTAGCCAAATTATCATACCTCATTTATGTACTATTTGAAATACAGATGCTCTTCAGAAAATCAAGAGCACAATACTTTTGTGGCCTATCTAACATAAGTACTAATTTTAGAAAAGATCACAAATATTCCAGCCCAGGGTTCAACAGATTTTTTCTATAAAGGGCCAGAGAGCAAATATTTTAAGTTACTGTGGATCACAAATAGTTTCTACTATTCTTCTTCTTCTTTTTTTTTTTCTCTAATAACCCTTTAAAAATGTAAACACCATCCCTATCTCTGTGGTGGAACTGTATGAGAACAGGCAGTGATCCCAGGCTACGGTTTCCTAACTTCTGCTCTAGTCAAATTAATTATGATGCTTCAATAGTATGCAACACAAACTGTAAGTAACTACTTGAAAAAAACTTATCTTAACATTTAAATGCATTTTCACCTAATCCTTTTACGACCACATTCTTGTGAAACAACATATGATCTATTTTTGAAATGCCAATAAACTCAGTATGAATATTTTTAAATATCTGATTAATCTATTCTCAAAGTTCATTAGATATCTGTAAAATTTTCCTACCACAAAAATGAATTTTAAATACAAAAATGTTTAAATAAGAATTTGTAGGCCAGGCGCGGTGGCTCACACCTGTAATCCTAGCACTCTGGGAGGCCGAGGCGGGTAGATTGTTTGAGCTCAGGAGTTCAAGACCAGCCTGAGCAAGAGCGAGACTCCGTGTCTACTAAAAAAAATAGAAAGAAATTATCTGGACAACTAAAAATATATAGAAAAAATTAACCAGGCATGGTGGCGCATGCCTGTAGTCCCAGCTACTCGGGAGGCTGAGGCAGTAGGATCGCTTGAGCCCAGGAGTTTGAGGTTGCTGTGAGCTAGGATGATGCCACAGTACTCACTCTAGCCAGGGCAACAGAGCAAGACTGTCTCAAACAAAAACAAAAACAAAACAATTTTAAATTGTAGCAATGTTTCAAATATTTTAAGATAGAAAAGTAAAATTAAAATAGTCCATTGTTAATTATACCAATACTAAATAACACTAAGCATACAAAAAACCCTGGTGTGTAAGTTATTTTAATTGTAAAATTATTTTAAAGAATAAGGAGTCTGCAACTGAATTTATGATATAGCCAACTTAATCAAGTTTAGCAGTAGAACACATTTTAATTAATCATTTCCTTCTAGTCCCCTAAATGATTTATGTATGGCATTATTACAAACAGCTACACATTCACTCCAAAAATGTAAAAATTTACACCAGAAAAATATTAAGAAAGTTAATTCCATCAATTTTACTATAAGCAAGCACTTTAGTAAATATTCAGGTAAACAAAAGGAGTAGGCAGAATTTTCTAATTTTCAAAAGAAGTTTCCCTAAGAACTGTATCTATCATATATGGTCTATATGTGATTCTCTTTGAAGATAAAAACACTAGTTACTATTTTTCAAATATATGTCTGGAAAACTTAAAAATTTCACTTTCTTTTATAATATCATAAAACACCCTTACATTGATAAATCCAGCAGATTTATATTCAAATGTAACAAAAAAGCTAAGATGTCACTAAGTAAGTGCTATATATTCAAGGAAGAAAAGAGAATGATACAATAATGTTAGAAATAACAAAAAAAAATTTAGAATGTTTAAAAAACTTAAGTCAACTAATTCGGGAATGGAATTTTAAAATCAATTAAACCTTTAGAATGACTTAGAAAACAAAAACTTCTCTAACTGAATTTCAGTGCTATATAATTTTAATTCAAAGGACATTTACTTGATAGTAAGATAAAAATTTCTTATCAGTATACAAAAGTTAGGATTTATTTTACTGTGTATATTCTTTTTAATAAAAATTTTTTTAAAAATTATACCTAGGGACAAAAGAATGGGGACAGAAAAGAACCAAAAAAAAGGACCGATGATTTAAATTAATACTTTCAGCCTCAGAAACTTATTTTAAAAGTTTAAGTTGTTATTAATCATGGCTTTTGAACACCAGAGAAAAAATAATAGAAATACTTTTCAAAATAATGAGTTAAACTGGCATCTTTCAAAGTGAATAATGAGGCTCTTTATTAGTTACCATTAAGAACTTACAGACTTTAACATGTTTGAAGTAGTCTTGTTTGCCCCACCATCCTTGCCCCCACAAAAACAAAAACCTGGGTCAGTCAGATCAAGTCTTTTGAACTAACGCCAGTTTGCAGGAAATTCAGGGATAAAGTACATGTTAAACATCACCGCAAGGATGTAATCTGCAAAATCCAAGATATGAGATACTCTATACAATAAAGCTCTGTTGATAGATAAATAAATAAATGAGGAGGAGAGAAAAACTATAGACCAAAAAGACTGACTATATTAACCAATCAAAGAAATCAACTGTAAAAAAACATATATATTTGTAAGACCAGAGCAAATCTGAACTTTAACGAGTTAACAATAAAGAATTGACAATTTTTAAAGATATGATAGTTATTTTTTAAAAATTCTCATCTTTTAAAGATATATACTGAAAATAATTACTAATAAAATTATATCAATTCAGGAATTTCACACAAAGTAATTTTCAAAATAAAACAGGCATACTTAAAAATGAAAAAGATCAGCCACATGTAACTATTATGGCTAGATGATGACCACATACTCGTTTCCTTCTGTATATGTCTAAAATCTTCCAAAAAAGACTTTTTAATGTCAGTATATGTTAAAAAATCAGTCAAGTGGAGATGATACATATATATTAACATCTCTAATTTATTAGCAAATATTTTTAAAAGATCAATAGAAAAAATATAACATCCACTTCATAAAACATAGATATTATCTTCAGAAACTAATTTTGATTTACTACCTATAAGAGGTTGAGAAAATTATTAGTTTAACATAAGTTCAAAAAGGTTAGAAAATTGACTACTACATAAACCAGAATCTACAGAATTCTACATATACATTGTAAACCTGTAAAATCCATTTTAGTTAACTAGTATTTTACTTACATTTTCCATATAGTTTGGTTTAAAGCCCTCTTGCTGTCGCCTCAGTTCCTCTTGTTCTCTGTGTCGGATCATTTCTTCCTCACGGCGACGATGTTCTTCTTCATGCCTAAAAAATTAAAAAAAAAAATTTTTCAGCAATATGACACGTGAGCCATAATTGAATATTTTATTTCATTTACATTATGCCAAATCTGTGATTAATGATTGACCATGACATCCTAGATTTACCTACCTTCTTCTATTTTGCTCCAAGCCTTTAATAAATCAAACAAAACAAAGAAATAAAGTAATTTAACTAAGGTTAACTAAATTGAGTAACATATAACTAGGATAGTTATTTGTTCATATTCAAGAAATCAAGAATTCAAAAAAGCTCAAACATGTACCCTCTTACTATAAAAACAGAAAAGTCTAGGAGCTATCATCACTAGCATAGCAGAGTTCAGAAAGGCACTTAAGAATGTATCGAGAGAAATCACCTCAAAGGACCACAATGCCTAGACAAAAATCCCATTATGTGCAGACAGAAACCTTACTAACTGCTCTCCCCCATTTTCATCAACCCACTAAGAAAATCCCCTGTAACCCACAACCTCTTTTTATAAATGAAATTTTACAGGATAATCATTTACTTTACTATCTACAGCCACTTCGGGGCTGGAGCAGTTAAGCAGTTGAGACAGAGATCATATGACCTGCAAAGACTGAAATATTTACCATTTAGTCCTATTCCAGGTTTGCCTAACCCTGTCCTAGAGGTACATTCAAGCAAAAATCACACGCATATGCAGGATTATCAAATCAGTAATTAAGTTATAATATGATTAAGAGGGAAAACCTACGATATTAAAGTAACAGACTCACATTACATTGACATTATAATCAATGCAAATTCAAATATATACAGGTTGAGTAATCCTAATCCAAAAAGCTCCCAAATCTGAAACTTTCTGAGACCCAACATGATACCAAAAAAAAAAAAAAAAAGTACTCACTGGAGCATTCTGGATTTCAGATAGGGATGCTCAACCACTAAATATAATACAAATATTCCAAAACACACAAAAAATCCAAAACACTTGTGGCCCCAAGCATTTCAAATAAGAGATACTACACCTGTATGCCCTCTACCAAAAAAGCTCTAATAGTAACTTAAATACTGAAGGCTGTGTAAAGCTGATTCCCCTTTATTAGGTCTCATTTTCCAGGTTATTCTTATAAGCACTTTTCTACATTCAGAATTATAATGTAATTCTCAAATTTCAAGACACTTTGTCGTTGTTTGTTGTACAACACTCCCCTAAACACAAGTCCACTTAAAGACACAGTGATTTCTTCCATCACCAGAGGAAAAACTCACTGTTAAAGACTTCATGTCAGACCACATAAAGTGAAAAAGACAATGCTCCTAAGGGACTTCAAGCAAAATCTGGGCTACTTTGAGATTGTTGTTTAATTCTCCAAAATATAACTCTGTTACATTCCTAAAAAAAAATCTTCAATTGGTTAGTCTGTGTCCTGGACATTAACACATTTCATACATTTTATTGTTAAGAAAACACTTTCACATTCACGCACTGTTGAAAATGTATATTAAGTACAGGGGTAAATGTTCCTTTATTAAAAGACTCTAAGGCCAAATGTATTCAAATTCAGAATTTTTCTCATTTTAAAAAGGGAAAAATATACTATTATAACTTATATTCCCAGTGGGATCTGGGGCAGCATTTCATAATCAACCACATTAATATTTCTGCAGTAAGATGAACATTCACACTCTTTGGAAATGATAAAGGTTTTACACAACCACAACATGAGTTCGGGTCAAGCTTTGCCATCAAATAGACTCATGTCGGATCCTACCATTCACTAAATGATACATGAAAAAACTTTTGGTTTCAAGGCTTTTTGGTCTTCAGAATTGCAGAGAGACTATTGTGGACAATGATCTTGTTGGAGTTCAATTTCCAACATATAATTTGAAATATGCAAAATCCATTTCTAGTAAAGAGGACATATGCAAGGACATATGTACACATAGATATATGCCATAGCTTATTTGTAAAAGCAAAAGGTTGAAGACACATTAATCAGTTATAATTGAGGGACAATTAAGGTTCACTGAAGTCAAGAACACAACTGTTACAAAGATGCAGGTCTGCATCTACTGACATGAAAGACTGTGTATAGCACCGTTGTCAGAAAAAAGCCAAGTATAAAAGAATGGTATTCCTATTATGGCTTTCAAAAGTCTTTTCTATGAGCATACAAGAGGGTATGAAAAGGTTTATACCACATTGAAAATCATTTGGAGAACAAGAGCACTGTACTTATGGTTATAGCACAATGACAATTTCATAATCTAAATTTATAAACAGCATACAGAAACATACGCCATTGTCCACATCTTTGCTTTCAATTATTTCTACTCCGCAAGATGCTTTAAATATCACTTCTATAGTTATATAAATTATCTCTTCAGATCAAGGATTACTTCCTAGGTTATATTCACAAATGGAACTACTAAGTACAGTTATGACAAATTTTAACATCCTTCGCAGTATATTTTATTGAAAACTGATAAAATTTCAACTTTTTTTCTCTTTTTGTTTTTGGTAGCTCTCAAAACTGGAAAAGGTTCAGAGAACTCCCTCAATTCTAAAATTTGTTTTATTTAGAAGCCCACTAATTATTTACAGGTCTAAAATTTGTTTTTTATTTTTGCAGGATTTTGAAAATCTGAGAGATCCTGGACACTAAGCCATGATGCCTACTGGATAGAACTTTCCTGCTGTTCCTGTTCAGCACTATGCCCTCACATCTATCACAGGGCCCAAGATATCATAAGGGCTTTATAATCATTAGCTGAATGACTTAAGAAAGGAAATGAATGGGTGGAAGGGTTGGTGAGTGAGTAACTAGGTGAGACGAGAAGGAATGAAGAAACAAGTGATCAAACAAAGGACTACCAAGTGATCAAGTCACAAGCTAAACCCTCTCATCTAAGATCCTCATCCTGGTCATCTTTCTGTACTGACACAGGCTCTGAAGAATTAAGCGACGTAGGTCAGGTGCAGCAGCTCATACCTGTAATCTGAGCACTCTGGGAGGTTGAGGTGGGATGACTGCTTGAGCTCAGGAGCTCAAGACCAGCCTGAGCCAAGATTGAGACCCAATCTCTACTAAAAATAGAAAAATTAGCCAGGCGTGGGGTTGCACACCTGTATTCCCAGCTAAGGCAGGAGGCTAAGGCAGGAGGATCTCTTGAGCCCAGGAGTTTGAGGTTGCAGTGAGCTATGATGACACCACGGCACTCTAGCCTTTGGAGACTCTGTCTCCAAAACAAAAAAGAATTAAGTGACCTATGAAAAACTAACTTATCTGTAGCACTGAAAGGAAAACTAGAAACTTGTGTACCCCAAAGACATTCTTTAATTTATCTCAAAATATAATTTCCTAAGCCAATTTTTTCTATCTTCCAACCAAGATCTGGATTGTTAACAAGTAAAGCTGGTCTTATGTGGTAGCAGCCCCAGCCAGATAAATCTCTTCAGTTTAACTGTAACAATTTTCTTGATTCGCTATCTTGAAAGTACAGCATATATTTGACAATTCTTACTACAAGTTTCTAGACACAACCAATTTTTCCTTTCCTTTATACATGCTGCAAAACTACTCAATTTTAAGACAAGTTACTCACATTTCTAAAATCAAGATTTTTACAGTTAATTTCAAAAGAAATTCCCCAGCCACCAGGCAAGAATAGGGAAATATTAACACATTTATCGTTGCCTCCATTTGGTAAAATTTAGCCAACCATAAAGGTTACCCATCATTGCTGAGATATTTTTACTATTAGTATTCAGTTATCTGAATTTTAAATTGAATCTGACATCTTTGCATATTAAAAAGTCATACAATAAAAAATTACCATATATGCAGACTATTTCTCACACCAAGCATCCAATATCTCACTCAACCTGTGATTAGATTAGTAACCTATTAAAAATGCCCATAAGCACACCATACCATTTTTGTGCACTTTATTTTCTTTTTAATAACCTGATCATTCTAACTAATGTCTGCCTCACTCATCTATTACAGTAAGTTCTATAGTGACAAAGCTTGTGTCTTTTTTTCTCCATTTTGTCCCCAAACCAGAGTACTATTTTTCTTTCTCTTTTCTGTATTTTTAACTTTTGCAGACATACAGAAAAGTTGCATAAACAGTACAGAGTTTCTCTATATATCTCATCCAGTTTCCCCTAATATTAACATCTTCTATAACCATGGTAAAATCATGAAAACCAGGAATGAACATTGGTACAATATTGTAATTAACCAGAGAGCTTAGTAAAATTTCAAGTTTCCCCACTAAAGTCTTTTTTCCATTCCAGACCTAAACCAGAATTCCACACTGCATTTAATTCTTATTTCTCCTTACTCCCCCTCCGGGCTATAATGATTCAGTCTTTCTGTCTTTCATGAACTTGACACTATTAAAAAGAATTGATTATTTTGTAGAATGTCCTTCAATTTGGGTTTGTCTGATGTTTTCTCATGACTGGAATGAGGTTATGCACACTGGGCAAGAATACCACAGAAACGATGTTGTGCCCTACTCAGTGAATCCAAGGAGTTCCTGGATGTCAACTGTCTTATTACAGGTGATATGAAATTTAATATTTGGTTACAGTGGTACCTTGACTTTAAATTTACTATTTTTCCATTTGTATTTAATACAACTTTGTGACTATGCAAAAATCCTGTTTCTCCAGTTTTTGCCTACCAACTCTGGCATCCATCAATAAAGCTTGTCTGTAAAAATTATTACTACAGTATTTGCCTATCTATTATTTTCTATGTCCCTCATTCTTTCTGTATTTATTAATTAGAATTCCACTGTAAGGAAGAGCTGTGCTTTCTCCCTCATTTATTTATTCAATTACTTTTATCAGTATGGACTCACATTTATTTTATTCTCTGGTTTAAAATCTAATATTATCATTTTTTATTTTGTTACTGAAATTGTTACAACTTTAGGTATTAGGAGCTAATTCAGGTTGAATCTTGGCTTCTTTATGTTTGGTTTTGCTGTGGGTTTGGTTTTTTGTTTTTGTTTTTTTGGGGTTTTTGTTTTTTTTTTTTGAGACAGAGTCTTGTTTTTCTACCCAGGCTGGAATGTGGTGGTGCCATCATAGCTTACTGCAATGTGGAACTCCTAGGCTCAGGCAATCCTCCTGCCTCAGCCTCCCAAGCATCTAGGACAACAGGTACATATTACCACATCTGGCTAATTTTTAATTTTTCTGTAAAGACAGGATCTCATTATGTTACCCAGGATGGCCTCCCAAAGTGTTACAGGCGTGTGCCACCATGCCCAGCTGAGTTCTGGTTTCTTCTGATATGTCCTTATCCTTTTTGGAGTACTTCCTTTCTTTCTGACACAAGATATTCAGTCTCATATTGGTTTTTCAGTCCTGGAATCAACCACTTCTCAAGTCTCTAGTTCCTTTTATTGGGGAATGGTACTTAGAAACAAATATCTGGGCACTAGAAGTGCTCATTGCTAATTGAAGGATCACTGCTTCTAGGGCCTCTCAGTGTACAGAGCTATGAAACACAGTACATGTACATATAAACCCATACATAAACACACATCTATATTTCTATACCTGTCAATATTAAATACCATTGATTTCATAATTATATCTGATTCCAAACTAACATCACAGAATTCATTCTAAATTGTGCCTTTCATCTTTCCCCAGCAATGAGAAACCTGGATTTCATTACATATAATATATATGTAATGAATCCCATAGGAAACTGGCTCTAGAAACTCCCCCAAATACTCAAATCCAAGTACTTGATAAAAAATGGCATAGTATTTGCAGACAATCTATGCACATTATCCCATATACTTTAGTTTTTTTAGAGGCAGGGTCTCACTCTTGTCACCCAGGCTATAGTACAGTACCATATCCATCTTTCACTGTAACCTCAGAATCCTGGGCTCAAGTGGTCCTCCCATCTCAGCCTCCCAAATAGCTAGGACTACAGGCGCGTTACCACATCCAGATTTTTTTTTTTTGTAATGACAAGGTCTAGCCATGCTGCCCAGGCTGGTCTCAAACTCCTGGCCTCAAAAGATTCTTCCTCCTCAGGCTCCCAAAGCACTGGGATTACAGGCACGAGCCACCAAGCCTGGCCCTCCCATATACTTTAAATCATTTCTAGATTACTTATACACCTAACACAATGTAAAGGCTATGTAAATAGTTATTATGTTGTACTGTTTAGGGAATGATGACAAGAAAAAAAGTCTGTCCACATTCAGTACAGACAATTTTTCTTCACATATTTTCCATCTGAGGATGGTTGAATCCATAAATGTGGATTCAACCCACGGAACCCATGGATACAGAGGACAAACTGTGTTTACTACTTTGTTCACTTAGAAAAGTATACACATAATTTCAGAACTGCTAACCTGTGACAAGATTACAGAATCTACAAATGTCATTAATCTTACTGTATCTAGTCAAGATACTGTTTCCCAAAGTTAATTCTGCAGGATTGAAGGTAAAAAAAAAAAAAAAGAAAAAAGAAAAAGAAAAATCTACAGGATCAAAGGTAAAAAAGAAAAAAAAAAGAAAACGAAGTTATTTAGGTTCCTTATTTTCTTCTCTATCCCCTTTCAGTGTGATTATGTTATTCATGTATGTAATTAGGTTCATGTGTTATATTTTTGTATCCTATGTTGGGTTTCATCCCATATTCTGCTTAGTTTTCATTATCTGTCTATTTTTTGGGAACACAGGTAGGGTACCATGTCAAAAAACCTAGCTGTCCGTCAAATATTAGAGGAGAAAGCTCACTTTAGATAAGGTCCTATGTTAGGAGAGGGGAGGTTTCCTTTTCTAAAAGCAGAAAATTTGAAGATGTTTATATAAAAAGGGAAAGAAAAAGTTGAAAAAGGTCTCAGAAGTAGGCAGTTCACATGGGGAGTTGTGTACAACAGCAGTTCTCAAACTTTCAGGTGCGTCAGAATCACCCAGAGGATTCCCAGGTGGCCAGGCCCCACCACTCTAGTTTCTGATTTAGAGGTTCTGGAGGGAGGCTTGAGGCTGTAGTTCTAAAAATTCCTAGGAGAGAATGCTAATGCTGCCTGTCTAAGGATCATAATTTGAGAATGTCATGAGTAAGTAAAATCATACAGAAATATAGATACACTGATAAAATCAAGCACAAAGTTGGAAAAAATACATTGAAATGAACTGAATACCACCTATCTGCAGACTCTGGAGAAGCTTCAGATTCATTCACAGTTTTTCACTTTCTTCTTTACTTTTACATTCCCATGAACCACTTTATTTCTTGCCACAAGCACTTATTATTTTTTAAATAAATATTATTTCAAAACCAAATTTCTAAGTTTGCTTCATCTATCATAGTTTTGTTCATAACTTTTCCTAATTACCATGATTTTTGAAACATTTATCCCATTATGTCTTACAATTAAAAATTACAAGGGTGGGCACGGTGGCTCACACCTGTAATCCCAGCCCTTTGGGAGACGGTTGCAGGAGGACCGCTAGAAGCCAGGAGTTCAAGACCAGCCTGGTCAACATAGTGAGAATCCTTCTCCACAAAAAAAAAAAAAAAAAAAAATTGCAGGCAAAAAGAAAGCTATCAATTTTTGTTTATACATCTTGGATTAACCACTCTCCCAAACTTCCCCACTTTAACCTACAAGATTTTAAGTTGGCCACCACAATTATCTATTAGGTACTGAGACTTTAAATGCTCATACCCTTTTTACCATGGAGCCCACTTCCAGAAATCTTTTCTAAACAAATTATCAGAAGCAAAAAGATGCGTAAAGACAATCACAGTAGGGCCGGGCGCGGTGGCTCACGCCTGTAATCCTAGCACTCTGGGAGGCCGAGGTGGGCGGATCGTTCTGAGCTCAGGAGTTCGAGACCAGCCTGAGCAAGAGCGAGACCCCATCTCTACTAAAAAATAGAAAGAAATTAATTGGACAGCTAAAAATATATCT
>CAUYSK010090466.1:0-24014 GCA_963575035.1 Avahi laniger | reverse complement strand
TGAATAGAAGTGGAGATAGTTGACAACCTTATCTGGTTCCAGTTCTAAAGGGGAATGCTTTCAATTTTTCACCATTCAATATGATATTGGCTGTGGATTTTTTATACATGGCTTTAATAATTTTAAGGAATGTCCCATCTTGCCCATTTTGTTGAGGGTTTTTATCATAAAAGTGTCCTGGATTTTATCAAATGCCTTTTCTGCATCTATCGAGAGAATCATATGGTCTTTGTTCTTGCTTTTATTTATGTAGTGAATTACATTTATAGATTTACGTATGTTGAACCAGACTTGCATCCCTGGGTTAAAACCCACCTGGTCGTGGTGAATTATTTTTCTTGATGTGCTATTGGATTCAGTTGGATAATATTTTATTGAAAATTTTTTCATCTATATTCATGAGGGATATTGGTCTGTAGTTTTCTTTTTTTGCTACATCCTTTCCTGGCTTTGGTATCAAGGTG
Source organism: Avahi laniger (assembly GCA_963575035.1). Taxonomy (NCBI): domain Eukaryota; kingdom Metazoa; phylum Chordata; class Mammalia; order Primates; family Indriidae; genus Avahi; species Avahi laniger. The sequence goes on along the minus strand of CAUYSK010090466.1, from coordinate 23,550 downwards.
ATATTGGCTTCATATAATGCATTGGGGAGGATTCCATCCTTCTCAAAGTTTTGGAAATATTTCTGCAGCATAGGTATGAGTTTTTCTTTGTATGTTTGATAAAATTCAGGTGTGCACCCATCTGATCTGGGACTTTTAGTTTTTTGAAAGATTTTTTATTATTGCTCCAATTTCTGCACTTGATATTGGTCTATTCAGGAGTTTTACTTCCTCCTGATTGAGCTTAGGGAGATTGTGTGTTTTCAAGAATTTGTCCATTTCCTCCATATAGATTTTTATAGTATTCAAAGTGTTCTTCCATCACACTTGGGAGGCGGCTCCTGATGGGAGGATTTACTTGGTGCACCTGCTGTGGCCTCTGGCCAGGACTTTCCTTCCCTGACTGAGAACCCCACTGTTGGCAGCTGCCTAGATGTGGAGATCAGGCCCTAGAGTTATGATCCTACTAGATGACCTAACCTGGCCTGACAGGCCCAATCACTGGGCTGTCAACTATTGATATGCCCCAAGGCCCTGCAGAATCACATCAGTCGCACAGGGAAAGTGGCTTTTCTTGCCTCTCTCTACCTCCAGGAGTAGGGCCCACCACTTACGGTGTGAAAGTCTCTGCGCTAGATGGAGGGGTGATGCTGGAGACCACCCAGTACCTCAGCACCTGTGAATCCCACAGACGGTAGCCTCCTACAACTTGGGAAGTACTCAAAATTCATCCATCAAAATGGGCCTGGCTAGCTGACAATAGGTCGCGGAAGGGTGGAGCCTGTCGTGAGAGTTCACAGCCGGAGGAAGGGTGCTACCCAAAAGCATGTCACACTACAGTGTCTGGATTGTGGATCCCAGAAATAGCAGCCACCCACCCACAGAGTGCTAGCACTGGGGGCAACTGTTCAGGAGTTGGTGGTTGTCGGATTGGGGAACTGAGTCAACAGGATACCCGTTGTCTTTTGTGTGTCGCCCTCTGGCAATTCTGCGCCTGTCCAGCAGGAGGTCTTGCTCTTTCTGACCTGCCCTTAGCTGGCCTAATCGTCAGTGGTTTCCAAGCTAGAGCCCCCTTTTCAGTGTTCACCTCCGTTATTCTGGTCCCACGGACGGCCAGAGGCGAGGTGCTTGTCTCCTAACTCCCTCGAGCGGTAGCTCAGACCAGTCCCTCTCCTGTCCAGTGCTGTCCTTGCACAGAGCTCCCAGGAGTTCAAGATGCTTCCCGCTATTGTCTCCTTTCCACAAAGCCCAATGTCTCCTGCCACAATTTTGCACTGACTTCAGGCACGTCCTTGTCTGAGTGGGTGTGGAGGTAGGTCAGTGGAGAAGCAGGAAGTTCTCCTGAGAATCGGATCCCACTGTACTCACTGACCAGGCACGTGCAGCCCTCTCACACTCTATTCTCTATTGTTTATCTCACATTGTCCAGACCTCACGATCTTACATCCTATTCACCTTTCTTTTCCTGTGTTGTGTGTCCCATGCTGTTTTTCTGCAATTCCACAATGCCATTCTTGCAGAGCAGTGATCCTCTCATGTGTAGCAGATCTAGTTCTGCACCTCTTTCTCTGGGAGCAGAGAGTCAGGAGATCACCTTTACTCTGCCATTTTTCCTATCCGGCATGCTTTGCAGAAATTTTTAGTTTGACATAGTCCCACTTATTTATTTGTGGCTTGTGTTTTGAAATTATATTCATAATATCTTTGCCAAGACCAGTGTCGAGGATATTTCCCTTTATGTTTTCTGCCAGAAGTTTAACAGTTTCAGGTCTTACATTTACGTCCTTAATCCATTTTGTGTTGGCTTTTATGTAATGGAATGAGTCCAATTTCATTCTTCTGCTTGTGGATATCCAATTTTCCCAGCACCCTTTGTTGAAGAAACTGTCCTTTCCCTACTGTGTGTTCTTGGCACCTTTGTCAAAAATCCATTGACAGTAAATGCATGGATTTATTTCTAAGCTCTCTATTCTTTTCCATTGATCTATATGTTTTTATGCCATTGTTTTGCATATATATGAGTTTTAATGGAAAAAGGAGCCAAAGAAGGCAAAAATGTCTGGGACCCACAGAAGTCATAATGAGGCCCTGATTGAACCTGTTTCTCTTTATTGAAATATACAGGGAGCAAAGAAATTATTGGTGAATCAAATCATATAATCACTGAATATATGCATAAGATTTTGTTCTACATAAAAATTCACATGTACTATTATCCTTTTTCTGTATTTTCTGTATGTTATGTTATCCTCAGGATGGACTCTTTCCACCTGATAACTTTTTTAATACTTTATCATTTGGTGATTAGAAATAATAACATCAATAACAAATAAACAAAAACAATAGAATAGAATAAAATTCAAGCAAGATAAAACACCACATAAAATAGACAACGATGGTTAGGATTAGATGATGATACAAGAATAGTTGCTTCTAGGTCTAGATGTAAATGCCATTTTCAATATTAGGAAAGGCATAGAAATAGAGAATGTGCCTATGAATCTACAATAAATTACTTTAAAAAATATACTTCCATGGAAAAACATTTTATAAAACTTTCTAATTCTCATAATATTCGCATATTAAAAAATTGGTTGGGGGGAAATACAGTTGAATGGGCAAGCTGATTTTATACAAAGGAGAGCCCCAAGTGAATCCTAAGCTATCCAAGTTTAGTATTAAATGGACATGTCTGCATACAGTTAATGGGAGAAAAGATAGAATTAATCAAACATACCTAATATTTTAATTCTTTTTCCCTATATGTAGCTGTGGTAGTCCCCCAGTTTTTACAAAATCTTACCCTCAATTACCTTCTCTGTATTTTGGAGATAATTGTATGTAGAAGTCTTTCAAAACTAGCTCAGAACTCACTATTAAGTGCTATTGTTTGGTCCTTAACATTAAATTAACAAAAGAAAAATTAGCAAGAAAATTGCTAAATTACTTTTTATTATAATGCAAAGATCACAATCCTGTAATTTGAATCACAGTTCCAATCTGTTTGTGTTGTAGTTCTACCAGGGCCATAATTATTAAAAAAATCTTCATTAATTAATAATATAGCCTTCTGTTTCCATTCTTGATTCAATTATTTATCTTTCTCTTAGATTTAGTTTTAAGAATACTGTTATAGTGCTTGTTTTGGCAGCACATATACTAAAATTGGAACGATACAGAGAAGATTAGCATGGTCATGTGCAAGGTAAAAAAAAAAAAGAATACTGTTACAAAATACAATTAAATCATCTAATTGGAATGCATGCAGTTTAGTCACATTGAAGATGGTGTAGAAACATTCATAAATATGCTGCTTTTTACTTTTCTTACACTGGGAAGCAAAAATACACCAGACATTAAATTGTAGGTTTTTAATTTTGTATATTTGTTCACTGTACATTAGAAAGAAGCATAAGGTTGTTTGGGAATATGAATCAAACTTTGTGATTTGGGATGGAGATGTTCTAAATAAGATTAATATTTCTTAGTATGATTGTATAAATTTTATTTAGAATCTTTTTTAAAAAAATGATATTCAATACTAAAAGAAATATAGTAGAGCATAAGAGTAAGGCAATGGGGTGATTACTCTATGGATAGCTAATCCACAGTGTCTGTTTCTTGGGGGTAGATGTAGAGATTAAATTTTACATGGTGACTGCTTAGACCAATGAAATTAATTAGATAATAGGGAGAGAGTTGTTATGCAGTTGTTATGCAGATAGCTGGGACTGAAAAGACATCTTTTTCTTATTCTTGATTTTAATGAAAATACCTTGAAAATGCCAATATTTAATACAATAGTTGAAGTAGGCAATGCCTTTTTCTTGCCTTTTCCACCTTCTGGGAGCCTCCTGCATTCATTCTTTGGTTTGGGACCCCTTTCTCCATCTTTTATTCTAATACCATAACATCTTCAAAGCTTTCTCCATGACACTACTAATTCCCTCTTTCTTTAATAAGAACACTTGTAATTACATAGGTCCACCTAGGTAATACAGGATATTCTCCTCATCACAGGTACTTAATTTAATCATATCACATTTAGCCATATAAGTAACATATTCAGAGCTTTGGGGGATTTTGGACATGGATATCTTTGGTGTAAAGGCCAATTATTCTGCCTAGGACACCATCCACTTCACAGTTGAGATTAAGATTAATCCTGCCTTTAATTTCCATATTGGCAGTGCCCAGCTATCCATTTGGGTCTACCCTTGTAGAAGAATTGCATACAAGGTAGCCTTAAGCAGATTAAGGTCAAACCACAGCATGGACAGCCTTGTGCAAGAAGTTTATTTAAGCTGTCAGAGACGGGTTCTGTCAGACCTCAAAGCTAGAGGTTTAGACAGTGATAAGTTTCAAAGAGGAATCAGTTGAAAAGGAAGCTGGATAGCCCAAAGATTGGCCTGGAAAACTAAATTCTGGAACAAGTATCAGATATTCTAATGGGGACAGCCGGGTAGCACTGTCTTGAACAGTCCAGCTCTTCTCCAGACAGCCTGGCTTCATAAAGTTGAACACAGGTCTTACCTGTATATTGCACTGTCATGCTTTTTATGAAGTGAACTGAGTAAATGAGCCCTCATTTATTATTTGTTTTCTGGAGGAAAAATTTATTATCTAGGAGAAGTGCATAACCAAAATATTATTGACTGACATCTCAGTAATGAACACTTTATCTACTTTACCTCCCCAGAAGTCCTAGGTTCTTTGAAAGATGACAATGTCATTGCCTCCACAGAAATCTTGTATAATAGGTCCTCAAATATTATCATCTTATTTTCCTTATAAAATTGATGAGAAAAAAAATTGAGCTTGCAATTTCTTCCCATGTCTGCAGGGGTTTTTGCTTGGTACTCGGGTTTCCTCCCACATCCCAAAGACATGCATGTCAAGTAATTGGCCGTCTACATTTTCTCAATAAGTATGAATGTGGGTGTTTGCTTGAGTGTACCTTGTGATGGAATGGTGTCCTGTCCAGGGTTGACTCCCACCTTGTGCCTTGAGCTACTGGATGGGCTCCAGCCACGTACAATGCTGAGCCAGAGTAAATGGGCTGGAAAATGAATGAATGAATTAATGAATGAATAAAAATGATTTTCAAAGAAAATTGTAAAGTATGTGATAATCATGTAAAGGGACAACGATAAATGATGCAGTATAAAAGCACTCTTTAAGCCATATCTGTGATTGTATATTTTTGAACGGCATGGTAGTAGGAGGTGCTCCTCACCATTATCAATTTGCAAATATTTATTCTTTGATTTAACCCACCCATCACTGCAACTTCCATCACTCACCAATTCACTAAAATTGGGGCAAATAATTATCTTGTTTTTATCAATCTTTCTTAAACTTATGGCAAGTTCACACTTATTTCAATGTTTAATATTAGAAGTCTTTATTTAGAAGTGTGGTGATGGTTTTGTGACAAGAAATATGCCACAACTTACTTCTTGTTTATGTCAATTAGCCTATGTTAAAATTGGCTTTGTTGTATGTCATTTAGCTTAAAGTCACCCTTTCCAAGAACCTATTGCAACAACATTATATTGAGTGGAGACTTACTGTACTTAGATAACACATTGGGGGTGAGCAGTGAGTTCTCTATGGCACTAATATTGGCCCGCACAATTTGCATGTAAGTCAGTAGCAAAAAGATGAAACAAATGGTTGGGGGAAAAAAATGCATCAACAATTTGGGAAATCATCTCAAAGGACAAATCGTTCGTGAACAACAAGATGTCTATTGTGTACAAATTTTTACTTGTGTAAATACAACTTTATTATAAATAGTTTTATTTTTATACATAGTTAATTAATTCCACCGTAGTTTGTTAAGGTGAATTCTACAGGTCACTAGTTTTTTCTGGATGGCTAAGCCCTACCGTCCTGAATTCAGAATTGGAGGTTTTAATAAGGATATGGAAGTGGAGCTTTCTGGTGAGATAAGCAGAAATACTAAATCCTAAAGGAAACATCAAAATGTAATAGTGTTTGCTTCTAATCTCCCAAGCATAAGACTATCATTTTATTTTGAGAGGAGTAGAAGGTAGAAAAAGTTTTGCCTCTAACTTTCCACTTGTCTCAGGTTCTCTTGTCCACATCATATGGCTATCCATAACCACTTTGAAATGGAGGTTATATTGTCTCTTATAAATTTCCTACATGTTGAACTCATTTGATTCAACTAAATGCCACATACAGAGACTTAATGAATACTTTGGGATGATTATAGTGACAAGGCACTAATATGGCATATTTTTTAAAATTTTTTAATTTCAGCATATTACGGGAGAACAAATGTTTAGGTTATGTATATTGCCTTTGCTCCACCTGAGTCAGAGCATTATGTGTATCCATTCCCCAGACAGTACAAACAGCACCCATTAGGTGTGTATATACTCATTCCATCCTGTCCTCTCCCATCTACCCAACACTCGATGAATGGTAGTACTTTATGCACTTAAGTGTTGATTAGCTAATACCAATTTGATGGTGAGTACATATGGCGCTTGTTTTTCCATTCTTGTGATACTTCGCTTAAGTAGAATGAGCTCCAGCTCTACCCAGGATAATACAAAAGGTACTAGATCACCATTGTTTTTTGTGGCTGTGTAGAATTCTATGGTGTATATATATCACATTTTATTAATCCACTCGTGTATTGATGGGCACTTGGCTTGCTTACACATCTTCACAATTGTGAATTGTGCTATTATAAACATTCTAGACATTCTAGTGTGGATGCCCTTTTTTTTTTTAATTTCAGGATATTATGGAGTTACAAACATTTTGGTTACATTTTATGTCTTTGCCTCACCCAAGAGAGGATTAGAAGCATGCCCTTCCCCTCTACAATGCTCACCGCATCCATTAGTTGTGAGTTTACCCCTCCAACCTCCTAATCCCTGGAGAATATTACTAACATGTGAGCACCATAGTGTTGATCAATTAGTGCCAATTTGATAGTGAGTACATGCGGTGCCCATTTTTCCAATTTTGTGATACCTCACTTTGGATAATGGGCTCAAGCTCAATCCAGGAAAATATAAGAAGTACTAGATCACTGTTGTTTCTTATAATTGAGTAATATTCCATTGTATACATACACAAAATTTTAATAATCCACTCATGAATTGACGGGCACTTGGGTTGTTTGCACATCCTTGTAATAGTGAATTGTGCTACCATAAACATTCAGGTGCAGATGTCTTTATTATGTCTTTTGTTCTTTTGAGTAGATGCCCAGTAATGAGATTGCTTGATCAAATGGTAGTTCTACTTGTATCTCTTTGAGGTAGCTCCATATTACTTTCCACAGAGATTGTATTAGTTTGCAGTCCCACCAGCAGTGTATGAGTGTTTCTATCTTTCTGCATCCACACCAACATTTGTTTTGGGACTTTTGATAAAGGCCATTCTTACTGGAGATCAGTGATATCTCACTGTGGTTCTGACTTGCATTTTCTTGATGATTAGAGATGTCAAGCATTTTTTCATCTGTGTCTTGACCATTAGTCTATCTTCTTTTGAAAAGTTTCTGTTCATGTACTTTATCCACTTTTTGATAGAGTTGTTTGATTTTTTTCTTACTGATTTTCCTAAGTTCTATATAGGTTCTAGTTATCAGCCCTTTATCCGATATGTAGCATGTGAATATTTTCTCCCATTCTGTAGGTTGTCTGTTTGCTCTTGTGATAGTTTCCTTGGCTGTACAGAAGCTTTTTAATTTGATCAGATCTCATTTATTTATTTATGGTATTTCTGTGATTGCCTTTGGGATCTTCTTCATAAATTCTTTGCCTAGACCAATGTCTATAAGAGTTTTTCCAGCATTTTCTTCTAGAATTCTTATAGTTTCATGCCTTAGGTTTAAGTCTGTTACATGCACCATGAGTTGATTTTTGTGAGAAGTGAAAGGTGTGGCTCTGTTTCAGTCTTCTACATGTGGCTATCCAATTTTCCCAGCACCATTTATTGACTAAAGATTCTTTTCCCCAGTGTATGTTTTTGTCTGCTTTGTCAAAAATTAGATGGCTATATGAGGATGGTTTTATATTTTGATTCTCAGTTCTGTTCCCTTGGTATTTCTCTGTGTTCTTGTGTCAGTACCAAGCTGTTTTAATTACCATAGCCTTGTAGCATAGCTGTAGTATAACTTGAAGTCTGCTAAACTGATGCCTCTCAATTTGTTCTTTTTGCTTAAGTTTGTTTTTGATATATTGAGTCTTCTTTGGATCCATATGAACCATAGAATGATGTTTTCTAGATCAGCAAAAAATGATTTTGGTATTTTAATAAAGATTGTGTTAAATCTGTAGATCACTTTGGGTAGTATAGACATTTTAACAATGTTGATTCTGCCAACCCATGAGCATGGTATGGTTTTCCACCTGTTTATGCCCTCTGCTATTTCCTTCCTCAATGTTTCATAGTTCTCCCTGTAGAGATCTTTTACCTCCTTAGTTAAATATATTCCTAGGTATTTTATTTTCTTTGTTGCTATTGTGAAGGGTATTGAGTCTTTGATTTGGTTCTCAGTTTTACTCTTGTTGGCATATAAGAATGCTACTGATTACTCTGCATTGATTTTGTAACCTGAGACTTTGCTAAATTGGTTTATCAATTCCAGTAATCTCAGGGCAGAATCTTTGGGGTTTTCTAGATATAAGATCATGTCATCCTCAGAGAGCAACAGCTTGACCTCCTCTGCCCTCATTTGGATGCCCTTGATTTCTTTCTCTTGTCTGATTGCTCTGGCTAGAACTTCCAGCACTAAGTTGAATAGAAGCAATGATAGAAGGAAAACTTGTCTAGTTCCAGTTCTAAGTGAGAATGATTTCAGTTTTTTAACATTCAGTATGATGTTGGCTGTGGGTTTGTATATTATGGCAGATTGACCTTTTCCTTCATGGGAGAAAAATCATACACTATACCACAGATTGAAATACTTAAGTCCATGACAAGCATTAAATGTAAGCTGAAGGAAAAGTTTTCAAATGGAGAGGCTACTTATTTCTTTGATTAAGTTATTTGGGAAATAATATTGTTGTATTCACCTTTAAATATTAACAAACAAGTCAAGTGATTATAGATTAAGGGGTGTTTTTAGAAACTTGGATCTTGGACAATTGATATTCTTCTTCAATATTGCCAATAACTCTTTCTTGCACAAGGTCCATTTATCATCTACCTTGCTCTCAGATTTGAGTATGAGTCACTGTGGTACAGTTTACTGCATGTGGCTGATCATCTTGCATACTAATTCATAGCATTTGTAAAGCAGACATACTAAACTTCAGTAATGATTAATATTATTTATTCTATTGCTTGAATGACTTGCAAAATCCAGAGATTTTTGTTCTTTTAAAAGACCAAATATTCTATTTGAATCCAAACCACATTAATGGTCTGTTTTCTAAATGTTACATATCCATGCTATGTATAAATATAACTTGATGTGGAAAGCTATTAACCTAAATTTTAAAATTTCTACTTTATGATAGACATAAATCACCAGTGCAAAGTAGAAAGTGCTTTCACACAGGCCATTCCTCTAGATGCATCTCATTTTGTTGAATATTACTATTCAATGCTAATTGAAACCCTTTTATGATTTAAGTTTGTTAAAGTGAATTCTGGAGATCACTAGTTTTATTCTGGATGGCTAAATCCTACCTTCCTGAATTTGGAATAGGAAGTCTTAATAAAGACATGGAAGTGGACTTCTTTTTAATGCTATCATTCTGAAAGCACATCTTAGCCCTAGATACTTGGGATCAGATAATGTTATAACACAGGAGTTTTAAAATATTCATCTAAAATAGCTAAACTGTGAGTAGTTTGTCTTTTTATTTCTTTCTTAATTATGATTAAGAAATTCTGGCATCTACCATTCATTTGCTACTAGATATGTTGTTTTTACTTATTGATTAGAATGTGTTCATATTTTACTTATGTTTGCTAATGTATCTGCTATGTACTGGATCACTAATATTAGTCAGCTTTCTTTGTATTTCACTCAGGGCAAAAATATAAAACATTGTAGGGGCACAATTCACGAGCACTCTAGGCAATTATCTCAAAAGGCTTATCCCTCTCTATGAGCATGGTATATACGATATACAAATTTCTACTTGTAAAAAATAGAAATTCATTATTCTTAGTTTTATTTTTACAGTAATTATTCCCACTTAAATATGATAGGGTGAAATATTAAAATAATTATGTCAAACAGAGGTTGATTTTGCACAATATATTAAAATGGTATCCTGTCTAGAAAGGTTAGAAAATACACTGAGTACTTTTAAACTTTTGATTTGTGTATATTAGAATTTATTATATCAGACACAGCAAAAAATTTTCTGAAGGAACACTGGAATGATGATGATTTAGAAAGATCTGAAAAAATTGCTCCTATTCTGGATTCAAGGAAACAGTCAGTATTTGGGAGCCCCATTGATTTCATACCCAGCAAGGGAATTTTTCCAACAGTGGGTCCCAGCAAGATTGGTGGTCCTATGCCAGAATAGATTGCATAGACTTATTCTGTGTACTCTATAAAAGTTAGGATAATCAAGAAGAGAATCAACCAGTGCACTCATTGTTTGCAACTGTAATGATAATATAATGTAAAAATGATATTTTAATAGCAATAATTAATGACAATGTAATAGCCACAACTTCTGTAAGAATGTATTGAAAGGTTACTATACTTCAAACCGTGTGCATATCTTTTTTTATGTATGATTTCTTACTTTCACAATTCTCTCATACTGTTAAAATGAAAAATATGAAGTATGTTTTGAGCCTGTTAAGGATGATTTGAATGATGGATTCTTTCCACCTGATAGTTTTTTTATATTTTATCATTCAGTGATTAGAAATACTAACATAAACAACAAATAAAATAAACAAAAGCATAACTGACTAGAATAAACTCAAGCAAGATAAAAACACCAAGTAGAATAGACAAGAATGAGTAGAAAGAGGGCTAGACAATGATAAAAGAATACTTGTTTCCAGGTCAAAATGAGGCTTTCTGAAGCATTTTTTAAAATCCAATCAATGTGGCATTCTTCCAACTCTGAATTTCACCATGATGAGAATTCTATTGGTTGGGGCCCAAATAAGTATTGATACTTTACTGCAGAGGGATGTATACATTACAAGCTTTCTATATTATTTCTAAAGACTGCCTAGTACTCTTCAAAAGAGTGAACATTTTAAAAGCAATTTGAATGGGTGAGGTTTTAAGAACTTGATTTTCTTTCAAATTCTAATCAAGTGCATTCCTGTCACAGGCAGGACAAGTGTTCTGATAATTGGGGATCTGTTAATGTTTAATAAATACATAGCACATCATTAATTTATTCATTTGCATTTTGCCACTTTCAACAATGATAAAGAATTCACATACTAAAACACTTATAACTTAATAACTAAGAGAGTCAAGCCCAAAAGAAATTAAATAACAGAATAAGAATTATACCAGACACTTGAAATCTTTGATTATCATATTACTAGTTAGGCATTGATTTTTCGTTATTGTATTTGGGAATTGATTTTATACTTTATGTATGTTTTATATTTTATATGTGTTTCTTAAAAGATAAGGCAAAAGAGGAAGTCATTTAATAGTAGTACAAAAGATACCATGTAAAATCATCTGAGGAGAGAAAAGTTTTCCTTGGCACTGAACTATAAAAGAAATTTATCAGCAGACATTGGATAATGTCACAGTATATGTGACTATGGTTTTACAAAAATGTACCAAAACATTCTTCAAACACACATTTTTAGATTGCCATGTGCATGGACTTAAATTCTAATTTGGGGGATTTTTTTCATAAGGAGAAAAAAATAAATGATTCAGATGTTTTGCTATCTTTCTAAAATTAGCTATAGAACTTTTACAATTTGCTGGTATGCTTCCAAAAACAAGTTGTCCCCAAATCTATATCATTGACTTCTAAATTTCTTGTAAGCCTTTTAGATAAATAAATTTTCATCTGTTCTTCTAAAGATTTTGATTTTATGTGTCTGGACTAGGATGAAGAAGTTCTATTTTAAATAAGCTTTCTCATTATTGCTGATTCACATCCATACTTGGAAATACTACAGTAGATTCCTTTTTTCATTCTCTCTCTCTAACATCAAAAATGTCAACAGAGGTTTCAGAAAGTGCTAAATTACAGCCAATTCATGTGTAAATTCTTTCACAACTCTCCGTGACAGTATTCTATATTGTTTATTTAGGATAAATCCTTATATGTTAGGTGCCAGATGTGAGTGATGAAAGCTTTTTTATGTGTTGTGACAATTTCAGAGTTTGTCTTGAATTCATGCCCAAATGGGATCATTAAACTCCCATATGGAGGCAGGACACATGAATGGCTATTTCTGATTGAGAGTGTCATTTTTTTCTTTGGAGAGAAGCTTTATATATGCATAGCCCTTGCAAAAGTATTCAACTGATACTTCATAAAAAAGCAACAAAAGGGATGAAAACTCTTTTATGTACTATTTTTTCACTGATAGAATGGATATCAATCAGAAGTAAAATAATTAGGTCTAACACATTTTTATTCCTTTTGCAATACCATATTTTTGAGAAATATTATTTTTGAGGAACATATTATAGAGAAACATATACTGACAGTTGTTAAGGATAAAGCTGGCCTGAAATTTTAAAGGTTTCTAGTAGATTAGGGGATCTGTAATATAAAAGTGATCAATATCCATATGTTTTTCACATGTGAGTGAACTACACTTTTAGTTTATCTTGTTTTAAATAAAATTTTAGTTAAGATAAATGATTTGGCAAATTTGGTGGTTACCACTAAGATAATATCTAAGTTTTTTGCTGCATGGTTGCTTTAGATTTTATTAAGATGTTTCCATGCAAATATAGCTAAAGAATTCCAATAACTGAAGTTGAGGCAGTTCTACAAAATGTAAACTTTGTAATGGGAAATGTTTAACAACTCTCCCTGTGATGGAAAAACAGTCTAATTTGTAGCATTTGCCAATTTGAGTGGTGTAAATGCATCAACCATGGCTGACGTTAACCTACCAATATTATGCTACTAAATGTGGAGTTAGACAAAAACACGTACAATTAGCTTTCATAACCAGGTGTGAGCTGGATCCAGCACACCACTAATGTGTGTTTTAAACTTTCTGGATACCCAAAAAGCAATCACAGCAACAACAAAAATAAATAAATGGGACCCAACCAAATTAAAAAACTTCTGTGCAGCTGAGGAAAGAATCAATAAAGCTAATAGCCAATCTGCAGAATGGGAGAAAATATTTTCATAGTATACACTGCTAAAGGGCTGATAACCATTTTCTACAAAGAACTCAGCGACTCAGCAAGAAAAAATCAAACAATTCCAAAAAAAGTGGGCAAAAGACGTGAACAGAAACTTTTCAAAAAAAGATAGACTAATGATCAATAAACATAGGAAAAAATGCTAAAAATCTCTAATAATTGGGCAAATGCAACGAAAAACCACAATGAGATATCACCTAACTCCAGTGAGAATGGCTTTTGTCAAAAAGTCCCAAAACAACAAATGCTATCATAAATTCAGAGAGACAGGATCACTTACACACTGTTGGTGGGACTGCAAACTAGTACAACCTCTGTGGAGAATAGTATGCAGATACCTCAAAGAACTAAAAGTAAAACTACCGTTTGATCCAGCAATCCCACTACTGGGTATCTACCAAAAGGAAAAAAAGACATTTTGCAAAAAAGATACCTGCACTTGAGTGTTTATAGCAGCACAACTCACAACTGCAAAGATGTGGAAACAACCCAAGTGCTCATCAATACATGAGTGGATTAATAAAATGTGATATATGCATATCATGGAGTATTACTCAGCCATAAAAAATGGTGAACTAATATCTCTTGTATTAACCGGGGTGGAACTGGAGACCATTCTTCTAAGAGAAGTATCACAGGAATTGAAAAACAAACATCACGTGTACTCCCTATTAAATTAAAATTAATCAATCAACAGTCCACATATGGAAATAAACTCATCAGAAATTAAGCAGGCAAGAGGGGAGAGGAGGAAATGAGTAAATTAACACCTAACGGGTACAATGCATACTATCTGAGTGATGAGCCCACTTATACCTTTGACTCAAACTGTACAAAAGCAATTTATGTAATCAAAACTTTTGTAGCCCCATAATACTCTGAAATTAAAAAAAAATTTAAAAAATAAGTGACACAGATGTTGAAATTAGCATCAAAGACATCAGAAGTTACATAACTGTATCCCATATGTTCAAAATGTTAGATAGAGGAAAGGGAGATATAAAAAAATTATACTGAGATGAAAACTATAATGTCTGAGAGTTTAAAAAAATAACACAACAGATAGGGTTAATGGTAGATTAAACACAGTCAAAAAATAATAAACCTGAAGACATAGCAGTAGAATATATCAAAAATCAATGAATGAAAAAAGAATTAAAAAAAAAAGAGAGAGCATGATTGATCTATGGGTCAACTGTAAGTGGCCTAATACACGTGTAATTGGAGACTTCACATAGAAAGGGGGGTAGACAGAAAAGTATTTTAACAAATAAGGGCCAAAATTTTTCCAAATTCATTGAAAACTAAAAACCACAGATCCAAGCAACTCATGAACCCCAAGCACAAAATCATTAAGAAAATTATAGTACTATATTAGAGTCAAAGAGCCTACTTATGACCTTCAAATCTTTTATGATGATATAATAATTTTCATAAACTTTTACATAAGTGAAACTCCGTTGATTCCACAAATCACTGTGCTTGGTTCCTGAAATCAAATTTTTCTTAAATCATTTGAAATTTCTTCTCTTGTAAACAGAGCAAATATTGGCTAGTCTTCAATGTTTAGCCTTTGTATTTGGAACTGTAGGCATATCCTCATCTGATGAAGCTTTTTGAAGAACCAAAGAACTGGGGACACTTGGTGTGTCAGCAGGAGTCATCCGAGTTAAATATGAATTTCAATGCCAGGGAGAATTTCACCTTTGTATTTGGTTAAAGACTTTCTCAAAAGAAAAAGGTTGATACTTTTAAACCCAGCATTTTAAATATTGTAAATTCTCAGATTATCAAAATAATAAAATGAATCACCAATAAAACTGTAGATGGGCAAAAAAATAAATAAATAAACTTTTTAGATACCAATAAAGAGCAATTCTTTTGTATTTCCTTTTTTACAAATCACTTTGTAGGAAGCAATTTCTTGGTCAACAAATACTTACAAAAAGTGACCAAATGGTATTTCCATGATTATGTTACATAAGATTATAATATCCATTTTGCTAGGATACTTCTCTCTCACTGCCTTAGGTAAAGCAAGTCCCACATGGCAAGGAACTGAGAGCAACTTCTGACTGTCAGGCAATAAGAAATAGCCCATCAGCCCAGAAGGACACAGGAAGTAAATTCTGCTAACAACCATGTCAGCATTGAAGCGGATCCTTCCCCAGTCAAGCCTTGAGATACAACTGCAACCCAGATGGATACCTTGTCTGTAGCCTTGCTGAGAACCCAGATAAATTGTGCCTGGACTTTTGACTCGCAGGACCTATAGCATAATAAATGTATTTTGTTTTTAACTGCTGTTTAGAGTAATATTATTATACAAATAGATAACTAATACAATTTGTATGGTACTTACTATGTGTTAGACACTATTCCAAGAGCTTTAAAAATGTTTTCTCTTTTAACCTGCATAACATCCCTAGGATAGTATTAATCTCACTTTATAAATAAAAAAATGGAGACACATGGAAGTTACATAACTTGTCCAAGTTTATTTAGCAAGCAAGTTGACAAGATGGGATTTGAACCTAGGCAGCCAGACTCTTAAATCCGTATCATTAATCTCTAGAACATTTGCCTTGCAGTGTTCTTGTGACAAGCTTAATGGACCTGTTAGCCCCACCTAAAATGTCCAAACAGGATATATCATAATATACTTCTTTGAAAAGATAATACTTTGTTATTGAAATGGAGTATAATAGGTTTGTATGCTACCCCATCTGAATTCCACTGAGGTATTTTCTCACAAACATTGCCAGGAAATTTTATGCTTCCTGGCAAGCTCAATCAAACCAAGAAATAGGATGCCTTAATTGGTTAGACAAGGGAGAGTTAAGATTGGTTTTAGCCTGTCTACGATCTGTTTATAACACAGTCAGAGGAGAAATTTCTGCCAGAAGACAATTTAAGCAGGGCACTGTAAATATTTTAGCCAACATTACATAATTATTGCTCCATCTTAACTATCATTTCCCATAATTTCCATCACCCACTTAGACTAAACAACCCTGATACTGCCCAATGTTAAAATAAGTTCAAAGGAAAATTTTAACTTGATCTAAAAAATCCTTTTCATAAATAGAGCTAAGAAAATGACAGTTGATTAGAAAATAAATGTCATGTTGCCACATTATTGTACCATATTATAATACTGGACATCAGTTACTGGTATTGCAATGCTGAACAATGCCAGATTCTGAATGATATATAGGAGACTTTTTTAATGCAAAGATGATAGTCGATTTCCTGACTCAAACCAGATGTTCATCTCTATAACTTAAGTGACAATCTCATCCCTATTGTAGTATATAAATTGTCTAAATTATTACATAATGTAATAAATATTGCCAATATTTAAAATACAGAGATGTGACAAATTCGTTTGCAACAACCCCATAAAATTCCCTACATGTTTATCCTTCCTTGCCTTTTAAAGTACTTGAGCCAAATTGGATAATTACCCAAACCCTGAATATATTTTTATACAAGCATAGGTCTTCACAGATACCTGAGTCTATCTACCTCTTATGTGATTACTGGGTAAACCAATTCTATGCTATCTTGCCTTGCCTCCCACTACTTCTTTATTTCTCAAATCTATGTCTATTGCAACAATTTAAATTTTGTAATGATATGTTTATATGTATGTGTCATCTGTCAGATTATGAATTCCAGAGTTCCTATCATAGTCATCTTTTTATTCTCAGTGCCTAGCATATAGCAGGTTTTCAACAACGTTATTTGTTTATTTTATGAGTGAAAGGATTAGTTAACCAACGATATCCTCATAGAAAAGACATGCCCATGTGCATAATAAGTTCAGAGTATTGTTCATTTTATTGATGTTAAAAGTATCAAACAAGACACTTGTATGATGTAACTGTCCTTGGAGTTGCCACAGTAGAATGGTATTTACCTGAATTGTCAGTCATGGCAGATAAATAGAGTCACTAAATTCCTTCAGTTTTAGGATTCATAAAAGATATTTGAGATATATCTATTTTTTCTCTCTGTCTGCCTATGATAAAGACAGGAAAAGTCAGCAAGATGGAAACTCCTCATATTTTACCAGGAAATACTTTAGTTTGTATCAGTATGTCTATCTTGAGGGTATTTTTCAATCATTTGTTACTTTTAGGAAATTCTTCAGGAAGGGCAAAGAGATCAGAGAAAGAAAGTGAGAACAAAGAGACAACACTATATAATTCATTTATCCAGGTAAATCTATTTCCATAGCACTGGCTTTTCTATCCATTTGAGCATATATTAATAACTAACTCAAAGTTATAAGCAAATTACATTTAGTTCAAAATGTTTCCACACATGATGTGTCTTTCAGAAAATATTTACCAAGATTCCATCTCACTGATAGAAAAAAAATATCAAACTTCCAATTACATCAAATATGTGGTTTTGGTGAACTTTGGCTTCATGGTCATGAAAAAAGACAGATTAAAGTTGCTTTCACACTGAAACAACAGACATTCTTTTATATTTAAAAATCTTGACATGACCCTTTCAGCTGATAGACTTATTTTCCTTGACTTAAGGCAAATGCCACTGAAAAAAGTAACATTGCAAACTGTTAAATCTCATAGTTGATTCAAAATACTCCTCTTTTCCTTTCTTTCTCTTGCCAAACGCCAGTCTGGAAATGTAGCTCTCATATCTTAGAGGTGATTTGGTATTAGGGTTTTCCTTCTACCATGTGGTGGTGCGATGGAAACCGTAGAAATGGGAAACAAATGTCCTCATACTTGACTACTTGGAGCAAGTTTGCTAAATTCTCAGTTTGTTGTCACTTCTCTATTTAACACTAACTGGAAGTTGTTTCCCTTTTGTAGCAGCCAATAAAATATTCTTTCTTTTGAGATTATTTTTGGTTCTTTAAGAGACTTCCTCCCTATGCACAATTTCCTGATGCTACAGAGCTGTCTCTGGCTTCAGTTTCTTTTTAAAGTTTCCCAGATCACCTTCTGCTATTGGTAATCCACTGAGTATGTTTATCTTTACTCTAAAATAAACCACCCCAAAACGTAGTGACCTTACCACACTGTTAGTGCTTACAATTACTACAATTATCACTAGGTAGTTCCTCTGGTATGGGTTAGCTTGTCTGATATCTGCTTGGCTAAGTTACGTATCTGTAGTCCACTAACAGGTCACGTGACCACTTCGATGCTTAAGGACAGCCTTGTGTATGAGTTTGGGAGTTGATTAGCTGAGGCACTGGAAATCTTATCTATGTGGTTTTTTTGAGTTTTTGGATTTTTTTCCAGAATATTAGCACAGACTTATTCACATGGTCGTCCAAGCTTTCCAAGTGCAGCAAGAAAGGACAGGTCCCAATACATAAGAACTTTTCCAGACAGAGGAAAGCTTCTTTTGAACAGACAATTCTACATAGATCCCTCGTGTTCCTTCCTACAATATTCCTAAATAACTAAGTTAAGGATTTTCATGTTGAGTGATTCAAAAAAACTGATAATTTTCTATCTTTTTAAAATTTAGTATATACTGGCATGTTCACTATTTCTCTTTTAATTAAATTCCTTACATTTAAATTATTTTAACTACATCTATGTGTATATATTCACACACATTATTTTGTATGGTATACTTTAATGTAAACACGTTTAAGGATGTGGTAATAGAAGAAATAAATAGACATAGAATTGAATGGATCTACCAGCATGGCCCCTAGCATTTCTTGGCTTTAGCAATATAAGAACTAATCAATTGCTATTTGCAAAATGTCAATAATTAGAGAGAAAATAATAGTGAAAATAATGACTGTTAATAAAATGGAATCTTTTACAGATACACTATCTGACTAAAAATAAAGCTGGTAAAATTTACTTTCCCATCTTCCTCTGTTGTTTCTGACTACAATGGAATGAAACTAGAAATAAACAAAAGGGAGATAGCTAGGAAATTCCACTAAACTTCAAATTAAAGAAAACACTTATAAATTATACATGGGCCCGTAAAGAAACCATAAGACGTATTAGCAAATATTTTAATTGAATCTATGGCATTTCTTTATTATGAATATTAATCTTTTTTAGTGTGTATTTGCAAATAATTTCTTCCATTCAGGGCTTGTACTTTCATTCTATTATTCCTAATTATAATATAGTTATATTTCCTGGTCCTGTCGTTTATTATCTTGCTTTTCTGTCTTCATTAAAACACTTCCCTTTATCCGAAAGTAATATTTCATTGCATTTTTCTTTCCAAGACCTCTTTATGTAAATCCTCAGAGCTCAAGCTAGATTTTCTTTTATTGTCAATTATGTGTATTTCCTTGGTGCCTTCAATCAATATCACAATTCCGTAAGCCATGTTTGTGTCAAATATTATAAAGCTATATCTCTTTATCGGAATATACTCATGAATACCAAATATACTCTTCAAGTGCCTTTCAATATCTCTCCCTAGATGTTTAGTAAACATTTTGAACCCAAAGAACTTCTGATATTACTCCCCAGATCTCCTTCTTCTTCAGCCTTCCTGGTAGGAAATGATAGAAATGCCATTATTTCAGTTGATCAAACCAAAAATCATGAATTTTTCCTTGACAATGTTCTTCCTCTCACATATTACACCGAATCTGTGTGGAAATCCAATTGACCTTATCTCCGAAATATTTTCACAATCTGACAACACATATCTCTACTGCCATCATCTTGGTCTCATCCATCATGATGTTACACTCAGGTTAAGGCTATACTCACCCGTCTCCAATTTCTCTTGCTTTTATTTTCTCCCTACCTGCTTCAGTACATTCTGAACAATTTAAAATGTAATTCTGATAATGTCACCTTTTCCATATTTTATTACCACAAATAGAAAAATAGAAACCTCGTACCTATTAGCAGTCACTCTCCTTTTCTCATTCCTCTCAATCTCTGACAATTACTAGTCTACTTTCTGTGTCTATGGATTTTCTTATTGTACACATTTCACATAAATGTAATCATACAATATGTGGTTTTTGTGTCTTTCTTTGAGTTAGTGTAATATTTTCAAAACTAATCTAAGTTGTAGCATGTATGAGTACTCATTCTGTTTCATGGCTAAATAATATTCCATTGTATGGAGATATATATATATATATATATGTAAGTAATGTATTCATTCATCCATTGATAGCCATGTTGGTTGTTTTCCATTTTTTGATTATCACGAATAATGCTGCCATGAACATTCATGTCCAAGTTTTTGTGTGGACATATGTTTTCAATTATCTTGGGTATATACCAAGTATATATGGAAGTATATATGAAATTACTGAGTCATATATTAACTCTATGTTTACTTTTTTGTGGAAATAAATGCCAAACTATTTTCCAAAGTGATTGTACCATTCTACAATCCCACCAGGAATATATGAAAATTCCAATTTTTCTACATCCTCCCTAACACTTCTTACTGTCTGTCTTTTTGATTACAGCCAATGCAGTGGGTAAGTGGTATCTCCTTGCGGTTTCAATTTGCATTTTTCTAATGAATTATATAGCAGTTTACTTAAAATTAGACATATTAATATTTGATAAGGTTTTTTGGCAAAGTTACAAAGTGTAATTGAGGAATCTTTTCCAAAAGATTCTGCTTCCCTACATCATGTCCAAAACTTAAAGTATTTTCATAAATAAGAAATGAAATAGAAATCTTAAAAATATTATTTAGACCAATGTTTTTTTCAGAAAAAGAAAAGAATTTGAATGAAGACCACTAATGTAGTTTTTAAGTGTATAAATATCAATTTTCTACTCATCTATTAATCTTTAATAAAAATAAAAAATGTAACTCATCATATATGTTAAGGGCTCATGTTTGTCCAGGCCCTTGTAATTACTAGTTTTACTGCAATCTTTATAGAAGTGTCAACATAACTGCAAACATTATTCGTTTTCTTTGTGTCATTTATTTAGACACATTTAGTAGACAATAAAAATATTTCCAATACATACATTGGCATGTAAACAATGTATTCATTCTTGAGTTCCTACTTTGTACCAGGTGTTATTCACATCTTTAATTATGAATAAAATTTATGTTGATTATGTATCTTTATTTTAAAATTTTGGAAAATCCACATTAATTTACAACGTTATACTCAATGTCATGTTAGCATTTTTAGGCAAGGTTTCCATGACATTTGCTTGTCAATTCAGTGTAACACTATTGTATTATTTTCAAGTTTCATAAATTATACATAGTAATGATAATGAAAAAAGGGAAAAACTTCTGGTTTCCAGTCTGGCACATAATGCTAGCCAAGCCACAGCATCACTAAGAAATAACCTAGAAATTGTCAACATGGTGGAAAATGGGAATCAGTGTCAGAAAAGAAAAAGGTTCTTTGCGTGTGAGACACTTAAAAATGTCAAAAGATAATGTATAAATGAGAGAGACTACTTGAAGAGCATAAAATAGGGCATAGAAAACATGATTCACATTCGTGTGAAGGAAAAGCCTGTGTAATAAGTGGAAGACACAAACGGTCAACAGAAATGCTCCCTACTCAAGAGCGTGTGGAGCTGAAAAATGAAAACAGGCAAAGTTGACTGGTATGTTGGAGGTGTTGCCCCATTCTTCCTTCTCGGAGACATTTTGGATGCTAGAGACCAAGACTGTGGGACTTTGACAGTACTCACTGCTTGGTTAGATCTGTATAGGGGCACTCATCAAGATAATTCTAATTGGAAGCAGGTAAAGCCAGAGAGGAAGTGGACACTGAGACTAATTTAAACTGCTACAAGGAGGAAAATTCTTAACAGTAGAGGAAAATATTTGTGTTCTGTATGCTTTTGCCTTTTATTTTCTTTCCTTTTCGTCGGCACATGGAAAACTGATGCAATAAAATAAAATTATCTGAACTTTTCTCTTCTTCATTTGTCTGCGTATTAAAGATACAGACACCGTGATACAGATCACCATGTAGGGACACTGTGATCTTTAAGAACCCATATGAAACAATAATTCTACATAAACATAAAATTCATTTTATAAGAATATTGAGCAGACAGAAAATTCACAATATAATTTTTAAAACATGAGTATTTAAAATGCTTCCTTCGTTGGATTAGTTGCAGTTAGGAACAGGGTGAACATTTTCAAAAATCTCTAATTTGTATTTTCAAAGAGATGTAAGAAGATAATCATTTACGCAGTTTAACTGGAAAGTCATGAAAAGGGAACAGAATCTTTTTTAATAAAACATAATTTATTTTTGTAAAATGTGAGAAAGTTTAAACATCATATTGAATTCTATAATAGGACAAAGAACAATTCCGTAATAGAACAAACCAGCAAATTAGGAGACAAAACCATAAACATTCTGTCACAGAGAAGAATCAGATAAAAAAAGGAAAATATATTAATCACAAGAAACTTGTAGAAAAGTCTCAAGACATTCAATATGTATATCAAGAGAGACACATTTCATAAGCTTGAGAAACAAATGTAGTTTTTTTATGTATAATTAACTTCTAATTAATTACTCCTGTCCCTAACTAACATGTTTACAGGTGATCTGTGTCTTCACCTTGAAAAGTCTACTCACAGAATGATCTAAAAAAATCCCTAACTTTCAGTCACATTTGGAGTTGTACTTCAAAAGCTTTAATCCCTAATAGAAAAGAGAGAGCTATAAATTCCAATCTGTTAATTTACAATATGTTCAATATATTGTTCATTAGTGCTTTGCTGCCATCATGGCTACATTCTGCAGTTTGAAAACCAATTTCAAAGAGGCTGACGGGCAATTTTTGAAGGAACGTCCTTGAGTAGGCAATGGTTCAGATGCTTGAACAGTCACTATGGGACACTCCACTTCCTTAGGTTGTATTCACATGCTCAGCCAGTTTTAATTAAGCCAGGATCTGTGCAGGGTAATCAAGTCCAGACACCTCAGCAGGTTCATTTGCACTCCAAGCCAAAAGAAAACCAGACTCACAAGCTCTTGTCTTGAGTTTAAATCCTCAGCTCAAATTTCTGCTTTCTGCTTTTTGAGTTTTCCTTTGGGAACTTTCATGACCTTTCATGCCCATAAACTTTGTTCTAGGCCCTTCTGTGCTAATCCAGTGAAAATTTCCCGAGTGTAATTTTGAGGACAGAGATTCTGGTCTTGTTTTCTGCATTTGTAATAGTCCTACACAAAGTCTGCTATATATTTAATAATTTGTGGGCCTCAATCCAAAATGAAAATGTGAAGT
>CAUYSK010090463.1:0-66239 GCA_963575035.1 Avahi laniger | reverse complement strand
TAGAGGTGTGTGAATTGACACTAGAAGAAGCAGACTACCCCTAGAGCTGAGATGGAGGGAGACCCACCCCCCCTTCTCTGTACCCAGGGGTGACCCTCAGACCTTGCTGGAAAGGGCGTGGCTGTGGTTTAATGGGTGGTGGACAAGTTGCTAAGATGCTGTGCCAGTGGAACTTGCTGGAAATTCTCCCTCTGGGGTGCTGGGGAAAGTCATCCATCGGGAAGTACTATAGCTTTAAAAATCACTGTGAAGCCACCCAAGGGGCTCATGGGGAAGCTATTCACGGGGATGGCTCCTTACCAGCAGCAAGGAGTCTGCTGCAAAGCTCCTGGGGAGCTATCAGGGAAGCATACACGACGTGTCTCATGGGTGGCTTTCCACTGCACAGCTGCTTGAGGTGGGATCAGGGTGTGCTGCGGAAAGCTGGTGAAGGCCGAGCATTGCTGGGCACTGGCAATGCAGGGGCTTGATGCTGAGAAGAGTTCACTGCAGGAACCAGAT
The DNA here is from genome assembly GCA_963575035.1 of Avahi laniger. NCBI lineage: Eukaryota > Metazoa > Chordata > Mammalia > Primates > Indriidae > Avahi > Avahi laniger. The sequence goes on along the minus strand of CAUYSK010090463.1, from coordinate 65,738 downwards.
GCTGGAGAAGTTGTACACTCCATGGCTAGAGACGCCATGGGGCGCATTAGCCTAGCAAGAGGGCACACCAGGGCCAAAAAGCTTCTTGCTTGCTGGCTTAAAAAAAAAATAAAATAAAAAAATAAAAATAAAATTTCTTTGTTCTATAAGTGTATTAAACCAGTCAAAAAGAGGTACATACTACATGGTTCCAACAATGAGGGTTAAAATGAGACAAAGCTAATTGCTAGTGGTCAAAATCAGAGTAGTGGTTGCCTCTTGATGAGGGTTCATAATCTGGAAAAGGCACAAGGGAACTTTACAGAGTGTTGGAAATGTTTACATTTTAGTCTGAGTGGTTGTGTGGTCTCCACATATGTAGAAAACAATGCTGTTATGCTCAGGTTAATGCAAATTATAACATTTACTGTATATATGTCATGTTTCAAAAAAAGTTAATCTTGGCTATTCTTGGCCCTTTGATCTATGTAAATTTTACAATCAATGTCAAATTCCACCAAAAAAATCTATTAGGATTTCATTACATCTATAGATGAATTTGAGAACTGACGTCTGTATAACGTAAGTCTTCCAGTTCATTATTGTGAGCCCCTCAATTTCTTTTTAGCCTTCTCAACATACTGCAGAAGTTGTATATTTCCTTTGTAGAGTTATTTTCTCCAATTTTTTGCTGGTTACTTGCTGTTAAAAATGGTACCTCTTAAAAAAAATTTTTTTGTTGCCTCTTTACAGAAAGTACAATTAATTTCAGGTAAAAATTTGTATCTGGAAAACTTGATAAGCTTCCTCATTAGTAACTGGTCTCGAGTCTTTTGAATTTTGTTTTATGATCTTATTTGTGATTAAAAGGTGGTTTTTTGTTTTTTTTTTTTAAAAGACAGAGTCTTACTCTGTTGCCCTGGCTAGAGTGCTGTGGTATCATCATAGCTCACTGCAACCTCAAACTCCTCGGTGAGTGTCACGACACCTGGCTAACTTTTTTCTATATTTGTAGACATGAGGTCTCGCTCTTGCTCAGGCTGGTCTCGAACTTCTGACTTCAAGCAATTCTCTAACCTGGGCCTCCCAGAGTGCTAGGATTATAGGTGTGAGCCATAGTGCCCAGCCAATAGTTTTATTTTTCAATCATCACATCTTTTCTTTTTCTTGCCTAACTCAATAGCTAAGACTTCCAGAAAAATGCTACATAGAAGTGATGATAGGAGGTGTAAGACTGATCCATCCTAGATCTGGGTCACTTCTTGGACAAGAGCTACTCTCAAATGCCTGTAGACCATAAGCAGGCTTTGTATAAGCAAGAAATATACTTTTACATGTTAAGCTACTGAAAATCCCATCTGTTCCTATAGCATATTCTGTCCTGTTGCAATCAGATTAAAACAATTCTGTTCCTAGTTTGCTAAAAAGATTTTATACATGAGTGGTGAAACCTATCAAATATTTTTTGGCATCCATTGAGATGGTTATAATTTTTATTCTTTATTATTGTGGCAAATTATGTTCATCGTTTTCAATGTTAAACTTCCATTCTTGAAATAAACCCAGATTGGTCATAATGTTATTCTTCTATTTGTTGCTGGGTTCAGAATGTTAATATTTTGTTTAGGATCTTCACATTGATATTCATGACTAAGATTGGCTTCCTTTCTCATAATTTCTTTACTGGGCTTTGTTAAGGTTTATAAAACAATTGGAAGTACATCTTAATTCTCTGTAAGGTTCTGTAAAGTTGGAATTATTTTGTTCCTAATTGGTAAAATTTGCCAGTGAAGTCATCTTTAATTTGAGTTCACCAGTTTCTATTTCTAAGGAAATAAATACCTATTCTTTTTTTTTTTAAGCCTTTATTTCCATGTCCATGGTTTCCATTTGGTTTGTTTCATATCTGCCTGTTTTTTTGTTTTTTTTTTGATCTCCACACTCATTGGAAGTTTAGTGTTCCTTCTCTCTTTAAGAATAAAGAATACATTGGGTACTTCTAAGAATGCTTTATTTCTTCATCGGGTGGCAGCAAATAAATTTTCTCATTTTTTGTCCGTCAAGTGCATCTTACCGGGTTTCCTGTTAAGCTTTATAATTTTTACATGAACTCATGTGTGTTCCTGGTTGCCTTAGCCAGTGCTGTGGGGTTGCACAGCGGTGGGTGGGTCCTACACGTGTGGAGCGTAGGCTCTGTCGTTCAGGTGGAGGTCGTGCTGCACACTGGCCAAGTTCTCATTCACATGGCTGCTGCTCTTCCTTGGCCGTAGGGGAATATTACATTTCTGAACATACCTAGGATTTGGTGCAGAGGTGTTTTAGGCCGAATGTCAGCCTTCTCTTAGCTTGTTACTTCTACCAGGGAGCTTGGTTCTGGTTGTGTCCCAAAACATGCTGGTTGCGGCATGCTTGGCCGCATTTCCTGAACACAGTGGGGCCACTTCCCATGCACCAGAGGGTTTCAGCCACTCACCGCTACACTTTTCTCTCTGTCCCCAGGCATGGAGATTTTCTTGTTTTCAAGTATGCTTTCTGTAGATTTGGTTCCCCTCAATATTTATATGCTACTAGCCTCCCTGTGTTTGAAATGGAAGGAGGATAATTCAGGAGTTTACTTCTTCTTACCAGTGAGTCTCATGTGATTTTTCTTTATAAAACTTCCTGCTGCTTTATTGGACTCAAAAGTGTGGTGAGAAACCTCTTACCTCTTATGATTAAAGTAGAATATTACTCTAGGTTGAGCACTTCTCATTCCAAAGAAATTAGTTTTTGTGCGCCATTTTACATGTAGAATAGCATATCGAATTCTAGTGAAATTATTACTAAAAAGCCAATATTGAGATTTCCTCCATTTAGATAACAACTTTGTAGCAAATACTTCTGAAGACCTGACATTTACTCCTTTTATCTAAAATCTTATCGCTACGCATTTAAGATCATGGCAGTGGGTTTAGAAGTAGCAGTTGAAATACATGTGCAATTAAAAAAAAAATGTAACCATCTAAATAGGCTATGCCATCTGTACGAAGTGGCTTTTCTTGCCTTAATTTTTAACAACTTTTAATGCCTACATGTGTAGTTTAAGCTGTTTATACAAACTCAATAAAAAGATATGTATGCGACATGCACAACGAGGAATGTAGGACTAGGCGAGGAGGGGATTAGGGGCCAGGCATCTTCATCTGTTTATAATTTTCCCTCCACACGGGTTTATGATAGCTAAAAAGTGATTTTTGCTGATATTCAACAAAATAAGACATCTTGGCACTCTTCTACCTCTGAAGATGCTAGAATTTGTGGTTCTCGGCAAATCCTAAAGGATTTGATTCAGTGTTCACTCATCCACCAATTATTTTCTGAGCTTCTGTGATACATCAAATCCTCAGCTTGGTTTTGGGAGTTCAGTGGTAGCCCCACACACACGGTCCTTGTTTTCAGGAGCCTGCAGACTCGGTGGAGAGGCAGATAATCACATGATCACCCAATAAGTGTAAAATTACCATTGTGATTTCAGATCGCATTGAATGTTATGAAGGAGATTACGTGGGACTGAGAGGGTTTAGAACTGGGGACCTGGGTACCTTGGGCATGGAGTGGGCATCAGAGAAGGTTTCCTGGAGCAGATGATATTTGAGAGGTGAAGGGTGAATAGGGATGGACTCTGGAGGGACAGACCTGGTGGCTGGAAGAAACGTGATGTGCTTCCAAAGCTAAAGAAGGCCCGTGAGCTCAAACTCAGCCCGCCAGGAGCAGCGTGGGCTGTAGTGCATCTTGCAAGTCAGGGAAAGGGCAGAATGTGTGTGTTGAGTTTGGATCCTTTGCCTTACGTTGACAGGAAACCACTAACTTGCTGATCTTAAGCAGGAAAATGACCAAATCAAACTTGTCTTTTGAATGATCTCTCAGGCTACGTACAAAAGCCTTGAATTTAAGGATCCAAAAGAGCATGAGGACGCTTAGTACCAAAAGTTTCCTCTCTGTGCGGGAAGATCTCTCACTTGGACTGAGCAGTCTAAGACACACAGAGAGTGATGGAGCAAGGCCTTTCGCTCCTACATATGGAGAGAAACTGTTTTCCCCCAGTGGTAAATTTCAAGGGAAATTTGTCATTCAGCCCTTTAGAAAGAAGGGTGTTGGCTGTTTGATAACGAAAAGCTAAAGCCCAAGGACAGAGCACATTGTCATCTCCCTGTGGTTCTCAGCTGGGGACGGTTTTTGCCCTCTACCCCCATAGATGATAAGTTATGGTGGAAAGATGGAAGAAATTTCAGAAATAGCATTAAAATGGACAGGTGGAGAACTGCCTTGAAGTTCCCTTTCATCCATGAGAATTCAATAGAGTTTAGGAAAAGTTGTTCATGTGTTTTGCTCCCCACCAAGGGCTTATAATCAGAGCGGAAAGCATAAGTTTCAATTTAGTAAAAATGCTTAATTGGGAGAACTCATCCAGTTAACAGTTTTGTGGTACCAAGTGTCCTCATTCTCTTTTACGCTTAAACTAAGGCGTGAAAGAGAGATCCATTCAAAAGCCAAGTTTGATTTGATCACTTTCCTGCTTAGGATCAGCAAGGAACCCATGCATTGAGTTCAGGTGATGAATCCAATGCAGGGTTAGCTTCCTTTCCTTTATGAAAACACATAACCACTTTACAGCTAGCAAGAAAGTATTTGTTTTTACCTGATTGTAAAAGAGAATTCACTTTGTCTCATGAACAGGCTAGAAAGTAACCCTGAAATGGGTTTAGAATGGGATGGAAAGGACCCTGGGCATGGATGTGGGGGTGTTACTGGCCACCCCTGGGCTGCGGGGGCTGATTCTGCTGCCTCCCTCCCTCGCTGTTCCAGAGCATGCATGATGCTGAGCTGAAGAGCCCGACTTCTCAAGCCAAGCATCTCTCTTGCCTCCATCTCTGTTCAGAGTTAGTCTCCAAATACTCTTCAAGTCTGTTTGTGCAAAACATGCTGAAATCGCAGCTTTTCCTTATCAAGTACTTGGCATTCACAGTGTGGTCTGGTGATTACAATAAGGCTGGTACCTGCTCAGCTCAGGAAAGCCTCAGGCTTGGACAATATTACCTCTAAGGTCCAAGAATCTAAGACCCTATAAATAAAAAGTCAGTGGAGCCTGCGTTGTCTTGGGTTACCATGCAGTTTTCTTTTCTGTTCTTCACAAATATGTGAGTTGAGCAGAAAGTGTAAGAAAGTGAGAGAGAGAGAGATGGTGGAGAAAGGCCTCATGGGAGAAGTTGTTTTTGACTTGAACCTTAAAGAAGGGGTAAGATCTAGCCTGGTGAAGGAAAGGAAGAGAGGGATTTCCAGAAGGAAGAGGAGTGTCCTGGCATGAGAGCAGAGTTAGGCCAGGCAAGTGGCTACAGAGGTTTTGTGGGAGGAACCGGAGCCCTGTGTCCGGAAGGCGTGTTAGGGCAGATGGCAGCCTCCAATTCTCCTCATCGCCTCCAATCTTCACACTTAGCCTGTGTGATAAGGAGGAGGGTTAATATCCTCACAACAAGACAAGGCCAGAGAACCCCAAATGCTACATGGAACTACAGATGGGCTGGGAAAGACACTGGATGTGGTGTTCTCAACCAGGAGGGCAGGGGCTTTGATGATGTCTGAGATATTTTTGGTTGTCACAACTAAATGCTGCTGGCATTTAGTGGGCGGAGGCCAGGGATTCTGCTACACAGCCTACAGTGTATGGGACAGCCCCACGAACCCCGATAAAGAAGTATCTGGCCCCAAACGTCAATAGAGTACTGAGGTCGAGAGTGCTCTAGTGGCTGGTCTATTTGGAGGGACCAGAAAGCCCCCTTTTGTTCCCCTTTTCCCTAATTTATCAAAAACGTTAGCTTCGTGTGCTATTTCTGAGCACAGGAAGACAAGAATGTGCTGTTACCCGGTGAGCCTGGGTATTTCCAATCTCTGGGGGCTGCTACTTGCCCTTGGGCGTAACTCCTGCTCCCAGTATCCAGTATCTGTTACTTGGGGGCTTTTCAAGAAAGTTGAGGACACATGAGTGGGAATGCCTTGAACATTTTCCATAAGAAATAAAAAGCCTGTCAGATAAGTTTATATTTCTCCTGTCAACATACACTCTACTTGGCTTCCTCTCAGCGTTAAGCAGTATGAAAAGTTGTCACTTCAATTTCAGATGTGTTGGCAACTGTTGCTCAAATTAAAGGAAATAAATAAAACTAACCAAAGGAAATAGCACAGAGCTCTGGTGCCTTTCTCATCCACCAGAGAGACAGACAGCTCCTGATGGAAAGCATGTGGGGGTGGATTACTCAGGCCCGAGTCCAGCCAGTGTGGCATAGACACTTCAGTGTTCCATAGTCCCTCAGTGACACGGGGCATTCCAGCAAGGACTAGAGTCCTTCTTCCCCCAGGGATCTTCCCTTTCTTTCTTTCCTTTTTAAGATGTTTTACTCAGTAAATAGTCCAGTGGTAGAAGCAAGGAACCGAGTGAGAGGATGCCCCACCCCGTCCTGGCTCAGTGACCAACTCTTACCTTGGATGAGTCACTTTGCATTTCAGGGACGCCATTGCCTCATCTCACAGAATGTTGAACTAGGTTTGTTCCGAGATCGTCAAATCCTAAGACTTTCTGTAAGAGAGCAACAGCTAGCGTTACCTGCTTAGACTTTCAATAGAGTTTTTCTCGTTTGGCTTGCACAGAAAATAAATTCTTATCAAATGTGATTCCTTCTCCTGAAGGACAGAAAATAAAGGCACTTCAGGGTGAATCTTCCTGATGATATTAAGATCCAAGAAGCATCTTTTCCTCTTCCACATGCTCAGCGTTACCCGTGCTAAGGGTAAAGGTGGTGATGGCTGGCACTGGTAGTTCTATTGTAACCGGGGAAAGTCAGGTCACTGTGACCTGGTTAAGATTATTATTACATAAGCCCTGGATGAGGAATAGATTGCCGCTCTTCAGGGACAGTCTTGGGCAGATCTCACTGCAAGGATACAAGTGCAGTAACAGCCCAAACGTTTCCTTCTGTTGGCATGTTCCAGGCGGGTGGCTGCCACCACAAGCCACATGGGAAATAGCTTGGGTCCTTAGAATCATGTGTTTTCTGAGATTGAACTGTTTTTTGTCACGAATGTGGACTAATGCATTGCAAAGGGAAATTCACTTAAAATTGTCCTCAGTTGGAACCAGAATAACAAGGTTGGCTGCACATTAAGTGAAGAGCTGTTTGAGCACCCAGTGCCCAGGTGACATAACAGCATTTAAATGAGAATCTCCGGGTCTGGGACCCAGGAATCTGGTCTTGGAGGATTCCCATGCTTCCAGTGTCCAGGTGAGGTTGAGCATAGCTGTTCTCAGGAATTGTTTTTCAGGTGTGTGATCCGTGTCCTGTCTATACATCCGTGGAACTTATGCTGTTGCTTATTTCATCTTCCTGCTGTATTTCTGTTCTTCTAGTTAACTTTAACAAATCTAAAGGCTAATAAGTATATGTCAAGTACACAATTAGAGTAGTCGTCAGCAAAGACGACTCACTTGTCAGGGCTTCGTCGAGGGGCTTCATGTATTTGAAGAGAAGTTGGATAAGAAATTGTCTGGTACTCTATCTCTGAGAGCCTGAGATTCAGGGATTTAGACTTCAGTCAATGAGGCTGAAGTTAATCTGTCCTTAAGCGGGCATCATGACAAATGTTCATGTTTGTACTGTGACTTGTATGTCTTCATGTTTCTGATGATAGAAACACGGTATCATCTATTTAAACCATCTTAGCTCTATAGACGGGGTCTTGGTGACCATTTCAGTCAAATCATGTCATTGACCTGTTTTCTATTTACGTCTGTTCAAAACTGACTTAATACAGTAATAGTACAATTGCTGCATTTGTGTTGTCCCAATGATACATATGGGGTGTGTGTCTGCCTACGCAAGCAGGCTTGTGTTAGATATCTGTGTGTTCATTTATTCATAGATGCATATGGAATTGATTCTTAAAAATCCACAAATTCTTAGTAACACTTCTTTCCACTGGCAAACAAATCTGAGCTTATTTTCATCAAACGTGATCTAAAATGTTTGGAGTAGACTCCTACGATTCAGCTTGAGAAACTGGGGAATAGCAGAAGTGCCGTCAATCGAGAGCAGCTTAAGCGAGTCCCTCGTGTCTTTCCAGGGGGCTTTCCTTTTATTAAATTAATCTTCAGACCCCTGCTGCACCGCCAGACTTGCTTTTGTTGGAGAGAAAACCAACTCCAGCTGGAGCTGCCGCCCCCAGTCTTAGAGCAGCCACCCAGATTGCGCTGCCACGTCTGGGGACCCTGGAAATGTTCTTTCCCTAAGTATGTGTTGGCCCCAAGTGTGCAGTTAATGCGCATGCTTTTCTCTCAGACTTCACCCTTCCTTCCCCATCGTCTTCCAGCCCCAGGATAGCTAAATACTCTCAGACACATGCGCACTGCAGACACTCCTGCGTCCCCATGAACACAAGTTCACACGAGGACCCTTCTGAGAAGGAGCTAGAGTGTTGGATTTCTTTGATGTGCCAGCCAACTGGCCTTTGGCTTGCTGCTAGCATTTCTTTTGTCCTCAGTGTAAGAGGCACATGCACGATTCAAGTAAAGTTTGGGGGGGCGAGTGGATAAGGGAAGAGTCAGAAAAAAGACCCCTTTCAGGTAGGCAAAAACCACTCTGCAGACTCGCTGGTATGCTCACTCCAGTGGTGAACAAATCTCGGGGAGGGCGCAGTCTGGGTGAGACACGCATGGATTCTTACATCTGGCTGCATTTCAACTCCTCTGTGCTTTTGGAAGTGATCACTTGGCACAAGCAGAGGCTGCGGTGGGAGCAGCACGTAGCAGAGTAGACAGGGCGCAGCGGGTAAAGACACCACATCCACTCACACAGGGGAGGCAGCAGAAGCGATTTTAATCCCACATTTAATCAGAAGCAAAATGAAGGAAGAAAGGGACAGCTTTCAGTCTTGTTTATGCCTCTGTCTCCTAGCAGCGGTCCCCAACCTTTTTGGCATCAGGAACTGTTTTCATGGAAAACAATTTTTCCACGAGGGGTAGTTTCAGGATGATTCAAGCACATTATATTTGTTCACTTTATTTCTGTTGTTATTATAATATTATAGTATATAGTGAAATAATTATACGATTCACCATAGGTTTGGGACCTCTGTTGTCCTACATCTTCTCTCCACTTGTTTTTTGACTTAGTCAAAAAACAAGGTTTTTGATGAGTCTTAGGCATCATTCCTATTTCACATTGATATTTCTAATGAAGTTACTCATTGACAAAAACATTTACTGACTTTAATATTTTCCTGAATGTCAAGTGTAATGCGGAGCCCATGTTGTGTATAAAAAAAACAAAAAACAAAAAACACTGCTTTAAAAACAGCTATCTGAATGGTACATCTTGGCAATTTTCGTATGAAATAAATAGACAATCATCATATGACCCAGCAATTTCACTCCTGAGTATTTTCCCAAGGGAAATGAAAACCTGTGTTCACAGGAAAAACCTGCATGCAAGTGTTTATAGCAGCTTTATTTATAATCTCCAAAAACTGGAAACAAGACAAATGCCATTCATCTGGCGAATGCATAAAGCTATGGTATATGCATACCATGGAATACTGCTCAGCAAGTAAAAAAAAAGAAAAGGAACAAGCATACATGTGAGAACATGAATGGATCTCAAAGTCAAAAAAGTGAAATGCTTAAAAGCTACCAACTGACTGTATGATTCCATTTATGTGATATTCTTGCAAAGGAGGAAATACAGGAAGAGAAAAGAAATCAATGGTCGCCTCATGCTGGCGGGGAAGGGGAGGTCACCTAATGGGGCCCTGGGGAGATTAGGGTGGTGGAGCTGTCCTATATCTGGACTGTCCTGGTAGCTACTGACTGTATGCACGTATGAAATCTTGCACCTGTGTGAGGAGGGGGACTCTCCCCCAATATTACCTACTCCGGGCTCCAGAATTGTAGCTGCCAATGTGGATTGGGTTCAGTCTTCAGATGATTACCTCTAACCACCGAAACTTAGGACTCTATGAATGACTAACTAGAGAATCGGCTAAAAGACAGACACCTGAATGAAATGAGAAGTCAACAGCTAACCTGAGCATAACACATACGAGACTCTGCAAAGAGCATCTGGTCTTCATTCCCTTTCTCCTCTTTCAAATTCTGCTGGCCTTTGTCAACATTGATCATATTGTGCTAGTCTGTATTAGACATTTCTGTATCAAAATCCTGATTATAATTTGTTGAACATTCTCAGTCTCTGAGGTCACCTTTATAAAACTGTGTAATCATTATTCCTCCAGGTTTGTTCTCCCAAACGCTGGCTGCTGGCTTGTGCATAACCTGGAAGAGGCGAGTGTGCACTCTCTCCTTGACCTTGTTCTCTTTCTCCTTTTGTCCTGTAGTCCGTGCTGTCTGCTGCTTTGCGTGTTTTGCGTGAATTCTATGGCAGGTAGGAGTGTGGGTTAGTTTGCTGTGGCCGCTGTGACAAAGTACTACAAACTGGGTGGCCCATGCAAGAGAAATGTATCTCATAGTTGGAGAGGCTGGAAGTCTGAGAGGGAGGCATCAGCAGGGTGGTTGGCTCTTTCTGACGCTGTGTGGGAGATGCCGTTCCATGCCTCTCTCCTGGCTTCTGCAAGTTTGCTGGCGAAGTCTGGTGTGCCTTGGTGTGTAAAAGACTCTCCCTGATCTCTTCCTTCACGTGGCATTCTCCCTCTATGTGTGCCTCTGCGTCCAAATTTCCCTTTTTTTAAAAGGACACCAATCACAGTGGATGAGGAACATACCTACTCACGCCTGACCTCATCTTAACTAATTACATCTGCAACAACCCTATTGTCTAAAGTTATATTCTGAGTTCCTGGGGGTTTGGACTTCAACATATGAATTTTCAAGGGACACAGTTCAACCTATGACAGACTGTGTTATTTTTAAACAGGAGGAAGAGTCAGCTACCTAGAGGTATAAGCTGAAAAGTCTCTCCTCACCCCCAGGCAAACACATGGATGCCACAAGACCTATACAACAAAGTTAAACGTCTTTCCAGACTACAGCGTAATAGGGAATATCCCTGTCAATCTATTTTATGAAGGGTTACATCAACAAGTAGACTGCTGATTTGTTGTTTCTTCTGCAAACATAGAGCATAGAAATTTAAAGGTACACTTTTGTGGATTCTGTGTGTGGAGTTGAGATAAAATAACTTTTTGAGAGGAAGTCTGTGAAATCTGTTAGTGGTTTTGACTCAATTTTTAGTAAGCCCTGTTGGGCAATAGAATTCTTACTATGGTGTTTTAGATATATCCCTGTTTCTCTAACACACAGCATTGACAGTTCATCTTCTGTAAGTGTGATTCATGGAATAAGGAGATACATTATGGTGCACCTGTGAGCTTCCATTTCTGATCTTCAGTTTACTTTGAGGTTCTGGAAGTTCTATAGTAAAGAGACTTTGGGCAAATCACCAGGCTCTAAAGTCTTTGAAAGCATTGACCTGGGCCAATATCAGAAATACTGATCTAATCTAGACTCCCTGAAAAACCATCTAACATTATTATAATCAGATCCATAGATGGTACTGGTGTGAGCCAGGGGTTAAGCTCTGGCAAGTCAGAAGTTACTTGGCACCTGTGCAGCCTTTTTAGTTCCAGCTGCTGTTCATTTGTGCCTAGCAGCACAGGTAGAGCATGTCCAACTGGAGACAGGAAAAGCTGTGAAGGACCAGAAGAGTGTCAGAATGGCAATTATTTTGGAGATTTTGACCATTCATTTGGCAAAAGAAATATATTTAATGCCTATTACATGATGTTTAAAAAAAATTCAGATATTCCCTGTCTTTGAGATGCTCTCAATGAAATGGGAAAGCTAGGTATGTAAATAGATGAATGACATCATACAGTAAATGAAATAGTGGAGCTATAGACGGAGTTCTGTAGGAGTCCAGGCATTTATGGCACTTACTCTAATTGGTAGTAATGGTGCAGCAGTATCTTGATTTTCTACTTGTGAAGATGTGGCATTCGGATTGAAAAATAACCTTTGGAAGTTCCTTGATTTCTCCTCCCCACCCGCCCCCACCCCTTGCAATTTCAACCAAGTTATTTCAAACTGAAATGGTGACAATAGAAGAGTATGAGTCAAAAGTTAGGGTTTTGAAGCTGTGTATTGGTCAGGGTTCCTCAGAGAAACAGAACCAATAGGATATATATCTAGAGGGAGAAATTTAAGAAATTGGCTCACGCAATTGTAGGGGCGGGGAAGCTGGAGACTGAGGTAAGAGCTGATGTCGCAGTCTTGAGTCCAGAGGCTGGAAAGATGGACAGATTCTTGTGTTGGAATATGGAGGGAGGATTCCTTCTTTAGCAAACCTCAGCCTTTGCTTTTAATAGTCCTCAGCTGATTAGGATAAGGCCTATCCCACATTCCCAGAGCTAAGCTACTTTACCCAGAGTCTACTGATCCTTGACATTAATCACACCTTAAAATACTTCTACAGCACATCTAGACTAGTGGTTGTCCAAACAATTGGACACCGTAGTCTGACCAGGTTGACACATAAAACTAACCATCTCAGAGACATACACAAGTGTACTCTTCAATGTCTTCAAGATGTTGCATCCTGGATGAAGCACGAATGTTCAGAAAGGTCATAGTTCATTATTGTAAAGATGGTGCTGGGATTAGCTTTAGCTGCCTGCCCTCTGAAGGCTGTCCCAGACCTGTGGGTTGTCCTTTGACTCTGTGCAGCAAATACATCTCTGTTTGCTGGACTGAAAGGGAATAAGATTAATCCAACCAAAGAATATAAATTATCCTGGCTGATCTACATGCTTTGACATTACTCATAAAGCATTTTTTTTCACAGTGTGATGTGAAACCGTGATAGAGGATGTTAAGAAAGAAAACTATTATGTAGTGACTTTCTTCCTTGAAGTATTTCATTTGGAAGCATTGTCAGATCAATCCGTGGTAAAGTCTGTGCCGTGCCATTTCACGTGGATTTAATTGTGTTACAAAAACCCCATATATTCTAGTATCTCAAAAAATTGATCTATAATAACAGGAAATCCGGGACCTCTTTTATTTAGTCTCTTTATACACAATTGGTTCCAGCTTCACAGGACAAGGAAAAAAACCCATGAAATATGTGACAGCTACGTCGATACTGCCTTGGCTAGATTGAACTCAACAGCAAGCCGATCAGGGGATTGATTTGATGCTGCGAGACCTTTGAAAAGACACATTCATTCACTGTTACGGGTTTTATGATTTCTTTCTTTTCATGCTCTCAGTAATTATGAAAATGCTAGCAAATGCCAACATGATGCCAAATAATAAATTCTTTCCATTTTTGTTTTCTTCCCCCAGATACCACCTCTGCCCAAACAACCCTGGCAAAGACCCGTTTTGGTGTCAATCTTTGATCATTCTGAAAAGGATGTGGGGTGTTACTGTGTTACTTCAGTGACTAAAGAGGACAAGATGAGATTGGAATCTCCAGTAGTCTAAAGAGTGAGCTGTATTCAGTGTCCAGACAAAGTTGGAAACAGCCTGTTAAAATCCCAGACTGCTGGGTACTACCTTTAGGGTTTCAGATTCAGTAGGTCTGGAGTGAGGCTTGAGAATTTGCATCTCTAGTAAATTCCCAAGTCAGGACCATAGTTGAGAGAACGACTCCTTCTATGTGTATTAGAGATAAAATATATTAGGAAGTGAAATCAATCTCATAAGCCCTACATATTTCTACTGATTCTCTGTTGCATCCATCTGTTGATTCCCTTCATTTTAGTATTTAGCGGGACTACTATATAGTTATATGCAAAAAAATGGTTATCAAAGACCTTATATTCTATTTATTAAAAAGAATAAAAACACATAAGGAATAATTACGTAATAATGCAAAGCAATAATAGCGTGTGCTAAATGCATCAGCCTTTCCTGATGCTATGAGCAAGCCAACCTCTAAAAGGAACTAAGTTAATCCTGGCCAAGAAAAACACATTTCACTTTTGGGGTCTCTTATTATTGTAAGTGGAAGTACTAGGGTGAATTTCTGGCTGAAGCTCCTATGTTACAACTGAGCAGTTGACTTACTCTTCTGATAGAGCACGCAACTGAAATACCGTGGCTCCCAGATGACACGACTGGCTTTGTGGGATCCAGGCCCAGGTACTGCTAGGGGACCATGAGAGCGACAGAGGGTCTGATGCTTCGGTTCTCATCCTGCTTGGTGGGCAGCCTTGGGCTTTCTGGGAGCCAGTGCTGGGATTCCCCACGGCCCAGCAGCCGTTCTGCCCTTTGTTGTTTCTGAAAACCTCACACACACAGCAGTTTAATATCATGTGAATGAGCTGCCTTGGGCTTGGGAGGTCCTGAGGTCCCCAGCATGTCCCTGAAGATGACTTCTCTTTCATTTCTGGGAGGTCACTGCCCTTGTCATGTCACACAAGACTCTCCCTCTGTGGCTGTGATCTCCGGGACCCTGGTAACTAACTAGTCTTGCTCGCAGCTGTCTGGGACTCAAGTCAAATCCAAGAGAATGTATGCAAAGCCTTGAAGCAGCCAGAATTGTCACAGCCAGCAGTCCGGGGCCAGGCACTGTCCTTAAATGCCATTGACTCCCCTGATCAAAAACCCATGGCTATTTTAAGTACTGGCTTTGAGGCTTGGCTTTCTAAGCCCCTCTGCATGGAGCAAAGGGTCCCTCTTTCTGAGGGTGGCTCTGTTGACCTCACTGAACGTTTTGTCCCTCCTTTGTGTGGGTTCGTGTCCTCCAGCACACCCTATTGTTCCCTCTTCCTTAGGAGTCACACTTGATTGCAGGGATGGTCAGCACACGGCTTCCCACTGAACTCTGCATTCAGGGGGATCCAGGGGAAGTTACCCCCTCCAATTAGAGCCTAAGCTCTCAAGGGAAATGATTATGCTTTGCCCTTTGGTATTTCCCACCACATCTGACACAACCTAGATCTTGCTGCAGATGTTAAGAACTTGTTTAAATGACAGAACAAATGAATAGCAACAGGTTTTTAAAAAGTAGAAAATGACCTTGCCTATTCTGTTTAAGAACGAGAGAAGGGAGTTTTAGACTCTGGCATTATTCTGGTAGTGATGTCTGCCTAAGAAGATGGAGCTGATTGCTTTAAAAAAAAAAAAAAAACCAATACCTGTTTACAACATACTGTAAATAAGAATTTGGGCTTTCTGCCTCATTTTGACTCTGGTTTACTAGCTGTGTGATTTCAGTTAATTCACTGTCACTTCGACAGTGAATTAATTCTATTTTCTTATTTGTAAAGTGGGACTTATATAACTTGCAGTGGCATTGTAAAAATTAAAGGAATCAATGAATAGATGCAAAAAATAAATCAACTAATGAATAATTCATTGGCACCTAAATTATAGTAGGTGCTTAGAAAGCAAGATCTGCTTTTCATGTTATATTGTCAGATGTACCATTTTAGACTAAAACGCTAGTAAACTTGACATAAGGTGAAGCAATGAAGAGACCGAAGAGGGTCTTGAACTTCTGGCAAGCTGGTACAGCAAAGGGCTCAATCTTTCCGGTGGGGCACAGCCAAGCCAGACCTTTCTGTGAGGCAGATTCTGCAGCTTTCTAGATGGGGTGCTGGAGGGAGCCAGGCGTGGGGGGAGGAGAATTGCTTGCTGCATAAAAGGCAAAAGTGAATCAAACCTTGTTCAGAGACAACGGGAGATAAACCCATCTGCAGAGAGGAAATTTGCAAGGGAAGCAGGTTCGAAAGTGGAAACAGCCAGTGAATGGGGGAGGTTAGTGAATAAAGTGGGTGAGAACACACACAGATGGCGAGTGGGAGGTTTAGTTGGGGAGGGTCACTGGAGAGGATTCATGGCCTGCCCATGTCCTGTGTGCAAATCAGCTTACTGCGGGACTCCAACCTGCCAAAGCACAAGCACCCTGTTCACCTTTTCACAGGTGAGCAAAGGTGTCCAGGTGCCCATCTGTAGGGCCCCATGAGCTCAATGAACTCCTTCCTGAGACGCTGAGGCCAGCAGTTGGCAATGGAAACACGTGCTCATCCGATGGGATTCTGCAGGGCTGGGCCGCTTACTGGTGTTTTTATCCTGTGCAGGTGAACTTACCAGATACTACCTGTTTTCTTAAAAGACCAGCTCTGAGTCGCTTCAGTTTAGCCACCATCTCCCTTCAGTTTTCGTGCTGAAGAAAGGGAGATATTGGAAGGCTTATGTTATTAGAGATTCTCTTGAAACCCTGCTAAGTAGTTAAGTGTAAATAGTCAAAAAGTCACGCGGTTGGCAAGTCCCACATACAGTTCAGACACTTCTAGGCAGAGCATAAGATAATATCAGCTCTGGAAAGTATCACATGGAAGGGGCACGAGAGACTAGCAGAGGCGTCAGTTTCCCGATAGAATTGCTGTATTACGGCATGATCCACTTGGGTAGCAGTGTAGCATGGGTCTTGGGCTGGAGTCAAGGAAAAATCATGGCGACAATCATTGCTTCTTCCTCTCCTGTATCTCCCCATTAGCTAACTTATGAGTTTGTGTCCTCAAAGATGCTCACAAGCAAGAAATGTTTAATGAAATAAGATAGAGTAAGTGAAAGAATGTATCTAATATCTTTTTCAGTAAATCCAGAGCATTAGAACAAGGAGAGACCTTAGAAATTACCTAGTTCTCTCACCTCTTTACTTAGGAAATAGTTTGCAAAATGATTTGTGTAGTAACATGGTAGCTTTGTGAAGCTTGCCTTTAAAAAATTCTTAGTTTATCTTAATTGCTTATTTCAGCCTGACTTTCATCTTTATTCTTACTGTCTTAGGAAGCTTAAGGGATTTTTTTAGTAGCTAGACATTCCAGGAAGCAACCATCATTTTTTTTTTTCCTTGGTTAGGGGATAAGGAGGGGGTAGGGATAGTATTTCTTAAGAAGCAAATGTTAGTCAGGCACGATGTCAGTGGTGGTATTTCTTAATAGGAGGATTTAGGGATTTTATTAATATGTTCAGATAAGATTAGCAGCGTCCGCAAGTACGATCTTGGCAGTGCACACCAGGACGGAATGGCTGTGTTCCTTTCTCAGGACGGTCAGATGTTTCTTTCCTACTTTATCAGTGCTTTCTCCAAACAAGCCTAAAGAGCCTGTATTTAACTGGCTATTTAATAAAGTTATATTAATAGTTTAATGACACAGTACTTCCATCGTCTTAGGTTCTCTATTTATTTTTCCTTAAATTTTTACAGCATTTCTAGAGACAATTTTCCTTAGAGTCACTTGTCAATTTTGCATAGGAGCCTATTAAGCAAACCTGTGCAATATTAGTGTTTTCTCCCCCTGGAAATTTCCTCTCAAAGATGGTTGTAAGAGATAAGTAATTGAATCTGAGACCTTTTTTATAGTGAAAATGGATGTTACGGGCTTAGAAGAGTCATTCTGTGCTACCCTGTGGGTAGAAGAAACTATGCTTCTGTGGAATAATGTGGAAACCATACTTTTTTAAACTTAATTTTTTAATTGACAAATAATTGCACATATTCATGAAGTACATAGTGATATTTCAGTACATACAATGTATAGTGATAGGATAACTAACATATCCATCATCGCAAACACTTATCATTTCTTTGTGTTGGAATCCTTCTCCCAGCTATTTGAAACTATAGTTAACTCTAGTCATCCTACAATGGAAACTATACTTGGATTGAAAGATCTGCTGACCTGCTTCTGTGGTATCCCAGTGGCGATAGTTGCTATTGCAGTGTGTCCTGGGTATTTCAGTGTCAAATATCAAATGTGGCTTTTCTTATCCTGTTGTCTGTTATGCAGGGTAGTAGAGCCTACTGCAGTGGTCTTAAAGCTGTACCTTTTGGGGCCGTAAGGTCACAAGTAGTGCCCAGGGATCCTTGGTGATACGTCTTGGAGCAAGAGTGTTGTGGACACTAGCCCTGAAGTAGGAGCCTGAAAAGCTTCACCTAAGACTGTTTTATGCATTAGGTTGGGTCTTGTACTTGATTTTGTTTGGGAAGAAAAGTTTGAAAACTTCATAACCTATTCAAGAAATTGATAGGCTGTTCATGCTGTTTTAAAACAAACAAATCTAGTGGTGATGACTTATTCCCCTCTCTTAGCTGCAGGGTCTGGATTTTTGCACAGAGCCCAGTGGTCAGAAGGGCCCTGTGCTTAGTTTTATGCTCTGCTGTCGCCATCTTAAATTCTTAATTTTTTTTTCTTTTCCTGAATGAGGAATCCCACAGATTCATCTTGCCCTGGGCCTGGCAAATTGTGCAGCTGGTCCTGCCTCCTGCCTCTGCCCAATCCTGATTTTTAGGCCAGGCAGGGCGTGTGATAGGCCTCTGCAGGGACAGAAGTCGGTCTTGCCGCTGTAGCCCTGTGCAGGGTCAGGTGTACAGAGTGAGTTCAAGACACTGCGGCTCAGCCTGGCCCTCACCACCTGGGGTCACCCAGCCTGATGACAGCCCTGTTCCTACTTCTCACCATGACTCCATGGCTGCGGCCCTGGCACGGCCTTGACCGCCCTTCTTAGACAGTCTCCTTAGCAACCAGACCTTGCTCCCCAGGCCTGCACACCTGGCTGGAATCCTACTCTGAACCAAACAGACATCCTAGAGCTCTGACCCGGCTCTTCCTTCCTGCTCACCTCTCACCCCACCTCCCCACGTTTGATACTCAGAGTCCACCCGAGAGGACCACAAACATGATCAACTCTACAGTGGACTGCTAGTTCTCCCCCAGCAGATTGTCCTCACCTCTCTCCTGCAGGGACCTGCATAAGCCCAAGCCTATCACAAGCAGGGGAACAAAGCTGAGTTGTCAGTTCTGTTGCAGTGCTCATGCTGGATTTTTCAAGCCATCATATTTACGGGTTTTAGCTGTGATTCATATGACTGATGCTTGAACCTATCATTTGAAGTCCCCTGTTGTCAGCTTTAAATCCTTCCTAGATTTATTCTTTGTGCTCTACTTTCAACATCATTGACCTAGCCCAAGCCTTCGTCACTTTGACCTTGAATTACCAAATGCTCAGCCTATCTCAATGGTCTCTGGTTTCTCCTCTCCCCAGTCGGCCTCATTTGGCCTCAGTATTCTCTGCCTTTGTTCCACCTGCAGGACTTGAACTCGCCCTCTGTCCAGGAAAATGGGCTGAGTGCTGCGGAGGACACAACGATGTTTCAGACAGGTCCCAAAGACTTCATACTGGAATCCATGAGATCAGTGAAATACAACTCAGTAATAGACACCTTATGAAGGGCACAAAGGAAAGTGCTGGAAGCATTGTCACATTGAATGAGAAAACTAGAAACAACCCAGATATATCTATGTAGAAATAGGTTAATCACCATGATCTGGCCATACAATGAAATACCATACAGCCTGTATATACTGATATTGGAAAATATTCAAGATATACTAAGCGAAAAGAACGAAGAAGAGTATATGTATATAAAATATCTCATTTTTATGATCTCATTTATGTATCAGTGAGAATTATATCAAATGATCATGATTGTCTGCTGGATAGGATTAAAGGGGAATTTACCCTTTATCAATTATGTGTTTCTATGAAGTTTGAATTTCGTATAACTGTATTAAGCTTTGCAATAAAAATGAAACATTTTCAAAAGGAAAGTTTTAAGAGAGTAAAGAGGAAATTAAGACCTGACTTGCTGATTGTTACAAATTGTCTTTATTGTGTGGCTCCTAGAGTCAGATTGCTCTTAGGATAACATCTAACCATCTTGGATCTTGCTTTTGCTGCTCACACACCTCTTCTTGTTCAGTCTTCTGGAACTTTCCAGATTTGAATTTCTATGTAAAATTAAGTTTAGTGACTTCATAAACCAGGTGATCACGTTTACTTCAGCTGGCAAATTGGGAATGGGGTTGAGAGGGGCATTACGAGTCCCTTAGAAAGGGATGCCCCTGAATCACCAAATATGACGCTGTCTTCAGTTCCTCCTCAACGAGGTCTGGAGGCTTTCTCTTCCTAACACTCACCTGCCTCGTCTTCGACATGCAGGAGTGGTCATGATAATGATGTGGTCCTCAAACAAAGCTTCATTTATATCCGTGTATACTTTAATAAAGGTGTGTGCATTAGGGAATTAAAGAAGCAGAAACTGAGTGGTGAGGGATTTATTTACCTGTTTTTGAGACGGCATCTTGCTCTGTCACCAGGGCTAGAGTATAGTGGCATCATCAATAGCTCACTGCAACCTCAAACTCCTGAGCTCAAGCAGTCCTGCCTCCCAAGTAGCTGGGACTACAGGTATACGCCACCATGTCTGGCTAATTTTTCTATTTTTTGCAGAGCCAGGGTCTCACTGTGTTGTCCAGGCTGGTCTAGAACTCCTGGCCTCAAATGATCCTCCCCAAATGGTGCAATTACAGGTGTGAGCCACCACGACTGGTCTAGGGATCTATTATAGGGGGCTTGACCTTATGCAGTTGTGGGTGCTGACCCTCAGATAAGCAGGGCTGGTGTTTGGGAAAGAAAACAAGCATGAAGATGGAGGAAATCAAAGGTGAGCCTTGAACCTGCAAGGACAAGCTCGTATCCCTGCCTGGCAGCCACTGCATCTGGGCTCCAACTTCTGCATTGCCAGTGACCTGCAGAGGAAGCCGGAGTCCTTTGCTGGGGAGCTGTACACACTGGCCCGGGATACAGAGAAGTTATAGGAAAACATAGTGGAGTCGGAGGAACTGGGGATCCAGCTGCAGGCCCAGGAGCTACACGACCTTGACAGCGTGCAAACCAGACCGCTTCTGCGCCTTCCAAATCACACATCAGATGCCCTTGGTGGCCAGCACTAACGTGGAACATCGTAGGCCTGGGAATTCTGAGAAATAGTTCCATTTTGACAGAGCCCATACAGCATGAGTGCGGCAGAATCTGAATACGTGTAAATATTCCCATAAGCAATTCAGACAGTTTTGTCTATTTTATGCTGTTTTAAGCTATTCATAAAATTGACTTATGGAATACCTCTTTCTTTGGACATGACCACTTCAGTGGAAAAAACAATCTTGATGTGGGTTGGAAGAGTAACTATGATGTGTTGATTCTCCAAAAAATTATTAATTTCAGAACTGGTTATATCCTACTTAAAAACGGCCGCCCTCTGAGCAGAAAGGCGCCCTTTTAATTAAATTCTGACATATAAGGTCGTTGTCCGCCCTTCCACTTGTACCCCACCACAGGGACTCTGCTTCCAGCTGCCTTTAATATTGCGTGACCCTTTGTCTTCTGCAGCTGGATCACATTCAGTGAGTAATTACGGCACATCTGATTAAGGTCAGTCCCAGAGCTTCCATTAATCATCTCCAGGAAAGAATGCTGGGGCGGCGAATGTTATTGCAGGTCACTTTCTCCTGTCCTGCTGCTCGGAGCCCTGCTCACACTCTGCACTCGATCACGGCCCCCACTTTAATCAGTCCTGGAAGACAAAACACAGCTGGACCCTGAGCACCCAGGGGATTTGCCCACGGCTCAGATTCGGATCTGCTGAGATCTGACATCTCAGGGGCTCTTTGAGGACAAGACGCCTTGTCTGTGTTTCATGGGTTTCCCAAAGCAGCCCAACACCACCGCCATGGCAGGCAGGTCTGCTGGGATGTCATTCACAGTGGGAACCAGGCGGAGGCGGCCGGT
The DNA here is from genome assembly GCA_963575035.1 of Avahi laniger. Lineage (NCBI taxonomy): Eukaryota > Metazoa > Chordata > Mammalia > Primates > Indriidae > Avahi > Avahi laniger. Next base: position 44,071 of record CAUYSK010090463.1, on the reverse strand, counting down.
ACCAGGAAGGAGGGGCAGATCCTGGGCCACACTGTGGTTGATCTGGGAGTCTGAAGAGCTGAGACCTGGATACCCTGCTTCTCAGCAAACCTGAAAATAAGTAGCTGAATGCCCTGAGACCTGTAGAGAGTGTTTTGTTACCGAGGCTGTAGGCACTTTCTGTGACACCCCCAGGCTCCTGAACTTTGATCTTTGTTTTGAAGATTATGAAAATTGTGTGTCTACACATATGGCTCTTGAGGACATAGCTTTCCCTACACTGCAGGATATGATCTCCACGTAGTCCATATAAACATGCAGACTGATTTTCCTTGAGTGCTTGGTACTGTTAATTACATCTCCACGCAGGGCTGAAAAGAATGACTTATGTTTCTCTATACAGCTGTGTTGCTTTTGATGTTGTGTTACTGTGCACAGAAATGTATGCGCTGAGGTTCTGCTTATGGTCCAGATGAAAAGCCTGGTAACCTTGTGAGTTAAGTATGCTTCCATTCATGGTTTATGCTGGAATTTCGCTCCCCATGGAATGTAAGTAAAACTTAGCGTTTGTCACCAATAAATGATACTAAATTTTTTTGTTAATTCTATAATGCCACTACTGCTACATTGGTCCCCTCCCAACTTGGCCCCTACCCTTTTTTATTTTTAAGAAAATTTGTAATGCTTGTGATTCCATCTGGGCAAAAATCTAAAGATCTGAAATAACTTTATATCAAACTATTGATCAATAAACAGCTACCAATGGGGGAAAAAAAAAAGAGCTAGTGCTTTTCCAACAGCATCATAAACTCAAGCCATTAAAATCCTTCCTGTTCTTGTGGTGGAGCAAAGAAGAAAAAGTTTGGGGCAAAATCCAGACCAGCCACAGTGCCACTGCCGTTTGGGAAATGCCAAATGGGAGTGATTTTACTGCCAACACGGGACGTCACGACAAATGGAGTTTGTTTCGTCAGCATGTCCAAACCACAACTGTAGCACGGACCTTCCTTTAGGCACTACAAAGACTCCAGGGTTGCCGGCATCCTTACACGACAGGGCAGTGTTCATGTTAAACTTCTGCACATTCTTGAGTGGAACCGAAGATTTCTACTGTATGGTAGCTCTATGACCATTTCTAAGAAAACTGTACAGACTGCTTCAGATCACTGTTTAATTTTCTGAAATAGAAATCAAGGATCTAGCTCAAGAATCAAATTCTTTTTTAATTTTTTTTTTTATTTCATCATGTTACAGGGTACGAATGTTTAGGTTACATATATTGCCTTTGCCCCTCCCGAGTCAGAGCTTCAGTCAAATTCTTGCACTGACACTGGACCTGGACTTCTGGAGCAGAGACGGAACCCGCCACCTGTTCACAGACATAACTGGAAGAGGCAGAAACCGAGGATGTAGGTCACGGGGCACTTTCACAGCTTTGACTAAAATGATTGTCTATTAAAATTCGCCATCATATTCAGCTCCCCCACCCGAAAGAAAGCACTAAGCATCCAATGTTCTTTTAAACGTTTAGTCCTTTTATCTTTGAGTCCCGAGCAACCAGTGTTTCTTCTTGTTGGATTTTTAAAATGCCATTTCAAAAAGTATTCCAAGTTCTGAGATCACTTATGTACCACTATATGCCTCATTAGTGTAGAATGGGTCACATTTTCAACTTACAACCTGAAATATGAAGAACACACATGTGCCTGTCTATTAACGTGTCCAGGTGAGAATACAATGAATGTCAGAGGAATCTAAGAAATCACGTCCTCTACTTGCCACATGGCAAAACCAGCGCCTGGCTTCGTTCAGGTCCACGGCTTTATTCCACGGCTTTATTCCACGGCAGACCATGGAGCGTTGCGGTGGAGGCCTGGGCTGTGACTGTGTCTGAGGACGTTTCCAGGCGGTGCGTGGACGTGAGAACAGCCCCCAGCTGGACGGTGGAACACTTCTGCATCACCGTCTCACGTACAATCTCTCATGTAACAGGAAGAGAAGAAACTCTTCTCTACAAAGTAGCCCATGGGCATCCGGCAGGTCTAACTGTTGAGTCTGAAAGAACCATTTGGACCTGATATTCTACACTAGAGCTTGTCTCTTGTCTCCAGTCCTCTGGCCTCTCTGCCCCTTGGGATGAGTGGCCAGAAGGGGAGTGGGAATTCCACAGGCAATACAGTAGAGCTGTTTCGCTCAGAGGACCTCTGGCTCACAGGTGAGATCAAAAAACCCCTTATCTGTGCTGGATAAAAGGTATAAGTCACACAATCATGTAGAAAGACTGTAATCTGTAGGGTACACACGTGGTTTTTAAATCAGAAATGAGAGGCAGAAAATCATGAAAATGATGAACCAGCTTCCTGCCCTGATGCCTTCACTCCAGATACAAGCTTCTGACCTGGACAGAACATTGAGTTTTCTATTTTCACTGGACAGCGATCATAATCGGAGTTGTCTTCCAGATCGTAGATGTCCGTGGCAGTGCCTTGTCCAAAGTCTGGAAGGGAATGGAAAACTCCGCCACCATGGGCCATGCTTTACAATACTCAAACTTGTTTGTTTACATTTCTAGAGTTGAAGGGACTGTCCCTCTGGCCCCCAGCTCCCCGCAGTGATGGCATGGGTGGCAGAGTTGGAGGAACGTTTCCGAATCTGTGCTGACCAAGGTTGCCGGGAACAGCAGTGGCATTGTGGCACCACTTGTCTTTTCAGAGGTTTTGGCTCAGTAGTAGGCGGCCGCCTGCAAGGGTGCTTTTCCCAAATGGGAGCGACACTGTGGTTGGTCTGGATTTTGCCCCAAACTTTCTCCTCTTTGCTCCACCACAAGAACAGGAAGGATTTTAACGGCTTGAGTTTACAATGCTGTTGGAAAGGCACTAGCTCTTCCCAGCAGCTGTGAGTCCATCCGCATTTAGGGCCCAGCACCCCATCTGTTGATTTCTAAGGCGGGCCTGCAACTGCATCTGGGTTGCATATGCCTGGCTTGTGCAGTGGTTGTGTGTGTGACGGTCTCTGGTTGTACGTGACTGTAAGAATCGCTTCAGTTTCCTCATTTGCCAGACGAGAGCATCCCCTGAGCTGCTGAGGTCTGCGTTAGGTGTGCTTGTGCCTGGATGAGATTCCGAGTTGCACTGATGGCACTCTAATGCACAATCATCCCTTCTCAAATTAATGACCATAGTTATGGGGAGACTCTTTCCTCAGTTAGATTATTTGGCTTTGGATGGGAAATAAGAGCTACTTAAAATGGTGTCTCATGAAGTTTGCCAGAGGTTTGCTGTCTTAGTGCTGTCAGGAGTAGGCTGGTCAACTCTGATTGTACACAGGTGGTGAGCAGCTTGGCTAGTGGGGCTGTATCCTGACCCATGGAGGAGGAGATCTGCAAAAGATAGTGTGAGTGTAGCCATGTGATCAGAGCAGATGATCATTCCATCTCCACCTTATCTTCTCAATGTACTGTTTTATGTCTTTGTGTGGCTGGACACATGGGACAGCTACGTTATAGATCAGAGAAAGGTTAGCTTCAGTTCAAGGGGGAAACTCCACCCTTAACCAAATCTACACCTGCATCTCAAGGACATAGGTGTACAGTGACTTTTGTCAAAGCGATTGCATCAGTCCTTTCACTAGAGAGGGAAGTGGAAATACGCCCAACACTTTTCCTCACGTTGTCACTTAACATTATTTATTGTGATAAATGAATTCGAACCGGTGTTTTCCTTTTATTTAGACAACTTCCTATAGTAAAGTGATCTTTCCAAACCAGCTTTCCTGATGGAAAAATCACGTTGGAACTATTGCCAACTTTGACGTACACTTTTTTTGAAATACTAAGCAAATGGATGGTTGTGACAGCCGAGGCGTAAGGAGATGCTGGGTTGGTTCCAGACGCTGCCACATCTGGATGCACGTTAGAAGAGGAATGTCTCTGTTGAGGCAAAGATTCTTGACACAAACTGGAGGAAGAGTAGAGAAGTTATTGCTGTATGCCCCAGATGGTTCATGAACTGACCATCTGATTGAAACGCTCTGCATGTGCTACTTCCTTCTGTAATCATCATAAGCACAAAGACTTGAATATCCTGGGGAAAAACATGGCTGCAATATTTTGCAGCTCTCTTCATCAAGAGGTGGAGTCCAGGCCGGGCACGGTGGCTCACACCTGTAATCCTAGCTAGCACTCTGGGAGGCCGAGGCGGGTGGATCGCTCAAGGTCAGGAGTTCGAGACCAGCCTAGCAAGAGCAAGACCCCGTCTCTACTAAAGAATAGAAATAAATTATCTGGACAACTAAAAATATATATAAAAAATTAGCCGGGCATGGTGGCGCATGCCTGTAGTCCCAGCTGCTCGGGAGGCTGAGGCAGTAGGATCGCTTGAGCCCAGGAGTTCGAGGTTGCTGTGAGCTAGTCTGACGCCACGGCACTCATTCTAGCCCGGGCAACAAAGCGAGACTCTGTCTCAAAAAAAAAAAAGAGGTGGAGTCCGTTTCTTCACCCCTTGTGGCTTCCTTCGCCAGTAGGATGTGACAGAAGTGGTGTCTGAGCCCCAGATCCTGTGCTACAAGAAACCTTGCAGTTTCTGCTCTCCCCTCTTGGAATGCTGCTGCCACCACGTAGGGAAGCCCAGACTGGACGACTGAATGAGGAGAGGCCCCTGTGGAGAGAAAGCCTGGGTGGCAGCCAAGACGAAGGCCCCAGCTGTGCAAATGAGGCCGTCGAACATCCTCCAGCCTCACACCAGCTGCTAAATGACTACGGCCAAGTGAGTGCACCCAGCCCACGTGAAGAACGATGAGCAAATGGATGGAGATGGTTTTCAGCCACTGAGTTTTGGGGTAACTTGTTACACAGCAGTAGATACATGATACATGTCCCCATATTACAGGAGAAAAAGCTGAGGATCAAGAAGCCTAAGTAACTTGCCCACAGGTTATCCAGGCAGTAGGTGGTGGTCATGATTAGAACTAGATCTTTCTGATTTCAGTTCCCCTTTGCTTGTCCATGTCAACGCTGCTCCAATAAAAACATTCTGAGTCACTGGAAATGTTAATAGTTTTTTAAAGGACTTGTCTCTTATAAATAGATGGTGATAAGGAGTAATGAAGGCATATTATTTTAGAGTTTACAGCTGTGCACTGCATAATGACATTTTGGTTAAGGATGGATTGTATATATGATGGTGGGTCCTATAAGATGATAATATAGCTGAAAAAATTCCTATCACTAGGAATCTACTATCATAGCTATTGTGACATCATAGTGTAATAACTTTTTAAAATTGAGTGTAGTGTAAGTGTACAGTGTTTATAAAGTTGACAGTAGTGCACAATAACATCCTAGGCCTGCACCTTCACTGGTGACTCACTTGCTGACCGACCCAGGGCACCTTCCAGTTCTGCAAGCCCCATGCATGGTAAGTGCCCTATACAGCCTTGCCACTTTTTCTTTTATACTGTATTTTTGTTGTACCTCTTCTGTGTTTAGATGCACAGATACTTACCATAGTGTTTTAACTGGCCTACGGTATTCAGTACAGCTACGTGCTGTGCCGGTTTGTGGCCTGGAGCAGTAAGCTGTACTGTGTAGCCTAAGTGTCTAGTAAGTCACACCAGCTGGTTTGTGTAAGTGCACTCTGATCACAGGATGACAAATTGCCTAATGATGTATTTCTTAGAACTTATCCTTGTCATTAAGTGATGCATGACTGTATTTTTTTTTTTTTGTCTTCGTTCATTAGGAAATGTTTCTGCAAACACCTGCTCTTTGGGGTCTGTACTTACAGGATCCAGCTGCTGGTCATCTAACATCACAGGGCTTGGGCTGGCATCACTCGTAGGAGGTACAGGCTGTTCCTTTCCTGAGGGGAGCTGCAAAAGCTTCCTGGTCCAATCCACTTGGTGAGGGAAAAGACCTACCAGTGAGTTGGTCTACTGCAGAGGGTGATGTTCCGAAGCTTGTGAGGTCTTGGAGCGTGGGCGAGGGCCCTTCTGAGGAGCTGAGCCTCCAATCAGACGGGATCCAGAAAACTTTCTCTAAAGGCCCAGATAGTAAGTATTCTAGGCTTTTCAGGCCGTATGGTCTGTCACAACCACTCAACTCTGTTGTTGTAGCTCGAAATCAGCCGTAGGCAATATGTAAACAAATGAGGCTGGCTGTGTTCTAATAAATTTTATTCATAAAAACAGAATTTGGTTCACGGGTCATAGTTGGCCGGTGCGTGAATTAGAGGACACCTGCCCGCGAAGAGGCTGCATTCCAGAGCCTGTGTTTGTGCCTCCAGGTCACGGTTGTGTAAACGGCGGAAGCCAGGGATAAATACGCCAAACAGGATCTGGTCGAGAGATGCTTTAAGGATTCCTGGAAGTTCCTTTTCTGCTGGCACCATTGTCCAGTGGACTCCAGAGAAAGCCAAGGGCTGGCAGATGGCCCACTGGCACCTGGACTTGGGCACGTTCCTTCCTTTCCTAGCCTTGGCTTGCTGATCTGCACCGTGGGGAGGGTGATGAGGAGCAGACTGCAAGATGGGTAGACTATGTATGCCACATTGGTGCCCTCAGGCCCCGTGAGAAGAATCAAGTTTAGTTCTAGTGTTGCCCAATGTGGAGAACAGCTGCAGAAGATTCAAGTACATGATTGCCTGCAAGTTTTGCTAGGGACTGTTAATTGGCCAACTGGACGTTATATCCCTGCAGCACTGTGGACTGGGCTGGCTTGCTTATCATCTAATATTCTCCTTCCTGACAATTGCTCAGTAGGTGATGGAAGGCAGTGGGGCTTGTTGGGGTGAGATGCCTTCTGTTCCCAAGGGCTTAATTAGCTGATTGACAGAAGTTACCTTCCTGGGCCCAGGTGCACCAGATGGAGTTTATTTTTAAAATCAGCCTCAATCAGGGAGATCAAATATTACAAGCTCTTAATTCAACTTGCTTTTTGGGCCTCCTCTGTCTCCCTTGGTGGGGTGCTCATTTATGTTGTTCGCTCCTTCAAACTGGAGTTGTTTGACTTTCCTTGCTGGAATTCTTTCAGAGACAGTAGAACAAGAATGGCTCAGCTAAAATCTGTACTCACCATGATGGATTCTTTTTACCAGTGTTACATTTCTAGAACATGGCCACATTAGAATCAGATGTTGCCATTTTGAAGTGTGTATTATTTTTATATTTAAAAAGAGCTTGGAAAACTCAGTGTGGTCTATATTTCCGAGGAAAATGAAGAGCCTCACAGTGCAAAGTAGATTTCTTTGGTTTCTGCAAATGGTTTGTCAGCCCATGATCTAATTTGCTGTGACAACAGCTGACTTTTCCCTAGATGGGCTCTATTAGGGTTTTTTTTTTTTATGTAATTGTTTCTTGTCCAATCTGAAAGAAATCCCAGTGCCCCAGCCACGCCCCGCAATCTCTATCCACCCTACACCACCTCCTTCCTAGACGGGAAGATCAAAGCCTTCCTCCAAGTGTTGCATTAGATGGAATTCACAACATTGAATAGTGGAAACCAGAGCAATCTGGAAGCATCCATATAATTTTACTGTCTTCATGTCAGCACGTGTTCCCGCTTGCTCTAACAAGGACATATTTAAAGGAAAGACAGCTGAGAGAGTGAAGGCGCTTAGTCTTGGCCCAGATAAGCCACTAACCAGTGCCATGACCTTGGGTCTCACTTGCCTCATTCATAAGATGAGACTGTCTCAGATAAACTCAAAATCCTCTCCAGCACTCTTGAACATTTGACCCCGCAAATAGTTGACATCACATGATGGCACCATGACTAAGACATTTTCAGTTCATGAAAGCACTTAAATTTACTTAGTGTTTATTTCTCCATTCTAACCACAGGGAGAAAAAAAGCACAGTATGTTAACATCCTTCAGCATCCTGGTGGAGATGCCATTGTGTTCGTATTTCAGTTGGGTTGTCCTTCCCTGCCGGAGCAGGATGATCTCGGTCTCTTCCGTCGCAGCAGCAGCCCAAGCAGGGCGAGCCCTCTTGGAGCCCTGTGCACAGTTGCCGTTGGCGTGTTTCTGGGCAGCTCACATGCAACGGGGCCCCGTTTCATGAATTGTAGCCAGAAGTGTTATCAGCACTTACTACACCAGAATTGTCTTCAGCTGGAAGCAAACGTTTTCTGTGTGTTGAAATGTTTATCAGGTGTGCAATCCATTTCCCAGCAGTGCCTCTAATGTACTGTGAGATACTGGTCACCTGTCACCTTTCGTTTCTTATGCTGATTTAAGTTGCTCTGTTCTTATGGTTGGCAATGCCCTAATAATTGGAGTCTTCAGACCTGTCCTCTCTCTGGAGCTGGTCTTTTCTCTGGTATTGCCTTCTGGACATGTCACCTCCCAGTTGGTATCTTGAAAACCAAACCCCTCATCTTATCCCCCAAGTCAGCTTACTTTCCCAGTTTTAATTTCTACCAGGAGCTCTGCCATCCTGTCCAAGGTAAGCTCTAACTTCAGATATGACTGCTGTCTTATTTATACTACACCTCCCCTCTCCTTTCTAATAACTCACCATTTCTGGTCCAATTCTGTCGTCTTTTCCTAGAGCATGCCATATTTTCCTCTTCCCCACACTGCCCGTTGCCATAAGCCTGCATTACAACACGGGCTTTGAGTGCATTTTAACCTACTTCAGCTTTCCTGCTTAAAAATCTTCATGGTTTTCGCATTCCAACCCAAAATATCTAAACCTCTCGTTTGGTTTGTAAGGTCCCGGATGTTTTCGTACTCATGGTCTAGTGTAGAAACATGATTGATTCTGGTCAAGTTCCTTCTCTAAATCAGTATCTTTTATTGTTGCTTCTGTGTCTTCATGCATGGTGGCACTTTGCCTGAAATACCCTCCAATGTTCCCAGCCCCATCTGTCTGCTCAGATTTCACTCCCTCCAGCTTTCCCTAACTTTGCTGTTGGTTGAATGTCTTCTTGTTTGGCGAGGAGTATAAGTCGTGCATTGCCTGGTCTTCATTAGCTGGTTATTTCACATGGATGAGCGTCCCCCTCATTGCCAGGTTGTAATCCAATAGGTATTGTGATAACACACAACTACAAAGCAACAATGAACGCAACCACAGGATGAGCTGTCTGTGCCCTTCCACCGACGCTGGGACTGCAGGGCCTATGCTTTGTGGCTGTTTGCTCTTACGAAGGTCACAGCCCATTTATCTCCCTCAAGAATGCCATTTCTAACTTGGTCTGCAGAATGGTTTTCTCTTCCTTGGCCTGAGGGAACATTTAAAGTTGGATTATACTCACCTTGGTTACCAAGAAAAGAGCCATAGATTTTCTTCTGGTCAGAAGCATGTCTCTTTCTATTGCCTTTGCATTGAAACCAATAACCCAAGCATTGTGTGTGACCATTTTTGTTCACACCTATATAGAAAAGAAGACCTGAATGAGAAATGGAATTGAGTTGGGAATGCATTTTTACTTCTTCTCACTATTTGGAGTTTTTTATGAGTATGTACTCTCATTACTGGGGGAAAATTGAAGATTCCTTAAAAATACATGTGCATATACACACAGACACACATAGATGCGCAGAGTGTATAAGAGAATCTAGGAGTCCCTTGGCTTACCTGTGGAGCCTCTTTTCTCCTTGTACTCTCTTCAGCTCCCTTGAGTTTATTCTCTATTCTGGAAAAATAAGTCATTAGCAATTTATGTAATAACAGGCATATTTTTGACCTTATAAAACTGTATATTCTATTAACATAAAACTGTATAAATCTTGTTTCAATGTCTGGGACTAAACTTTGTATTAGGGATAAAGGTTTTTAGAAAGTTAGGACTCATTAATGTATCTGGTCCTCTCAGATATTCGTTATAAACTATGCACTGCATTCTCTAACACTAGTGTGGAAACGGGTACAAATCACACCAGGGGTCTCTTCATGTGAGAGATAATGGAAAATAGACCTCTAATGCCCAAACTATTAATAATTTCTGTGATGGCAAGTCAGAACTGGCATTTTTAAGATGCATTTCCTAATTGCATCTTTATAGTTACGTGGGGAGGATCAGTTGAGCCCAAGGAAAACAAAAGGGTAGCACAGAAGATCAGTTTTCCCTCTTTCTGGGAGTTAGGAAAGTCACCTACTATGCAGCTCATACAAATTATTAAAGTGACAGAGTTCCTGTTTGCTTTGAAATCACCTGCTTATATAATATACTTATTCTGATATTTTAAACATTTTAATTTTGTGCATTATTAAAATGTAAATAATAAATAGAACACTTAGATTTTCCTTAGAAAATATTATTTTTAGGGACTACAAAAAAAAAAAAAACTGCTTTTAGAATACCTGTCCCCTACTTTGACATTTTGTATGAAAGGTGGTGCTCATGTAAACACAGACTGAGAATCCCAGAACTGTGAGGTCCCTGTCATTGCTTTTAGATTTTTGCATGTTGGCTTCATAGACACAACTCTTGTAATATTCAGTCGTCGTCTTAGCCACTTCATGTCTTCCTAAGATAAGTTGCCTAGCCTGTCTGAAAATTGTATATACATAAACAATTTCCTCTTTTTATCCTAAAATATAAGCCATAGAAAAACTTCAGGCTTTTTCTGGATGGAAAATATATATTTTAATATTGTGTCTTTCACTTAGAACTTTCTCCCTAAGTGTTTAATGTTTGCATAGGCCTGGCCCGGAGTTCGAGATTCTGTAGCAGAGTTTCTCCAGGTGTGATGCACAGATCACGTGTGACCTGCATCAGGTTTGAGGGAAGGTAATTTGTGCAGGCTCCTAGGCCCCTGCCAATCAAAGATACGGTCCTGGACTCTGCATTTTAACCAACTCCATGGTTAATTTTTAGGACAAAGTATGAAACCACTGGGATTCAACTGGAACGATCTAGGACTTCCTGAGAAGGAAGCCAAAACTCTGAGGAGAATCTTATTATGCTTGTTGGCTTGTTCCTTAAAATTTTAGAGAATTTTTAAAAAGAGGGAAGAGGCCACTTCTGGGTGGCCTGGGTGTGGCAGGGTCTTGGAGGGATCAGTCTTCCTCCCTAGCGGGGTTCACGAGTTCAGCAGCAGTGGGGGAAACCAAGGGTGGCCGTGAGAAGAGACATTGGCTGGGGAGAGCTTCAGGGGAGGCTCAGTTACAAGAGGCGCTTCCACAGTGGCCCTCGGGGCGCCGGGAGGGGAGTAAGCTAGAATTACTGGCCGAGCAGTGGAAGGGACGTGTGGGTGATGACGCCTCAATGCCATTGCAGAGCACTCTCAATCCTCGACTGTCTGCGACTTCCTTGGCCTGGCACGTGTTAGCAACGCTACTAGTTTCCCAGCACTGTTACATAAATTCTTAAAAACAGTGCTTGCTGCTTTTGGTGTATTCCGTTTTTCAGATGAGCTGGAGCAATAGAACTTTACCAGTGACTTTATCAGCCCTCTGAAGCTGATAGTATCATTTCTTATCCTTTGCAGGTATTCTTGTTAAACATCTGTTCATTAAAACCTATTGTCTTCAGTTCATAGAACTTCTCACCTCTGTGATGCTTGAGGTTTACCTCGAGAAACAATTCTGCCTTTGTGTGAGAAACCGTTTATCAAGTCATGTGGACATGTTCACAGAAATTCTAAAATCTCATGTTTAAAAAGGTGGTTAGATCTCACACTGTGCAAATACCCCTTAAATTCTCCAAGGATTTCAATAGCAACAAACACAAGACATAATTCAGTTCTTGCTGGAATGTCTCCAGCAGTAGGGCACCTAGACTGCACTGAGAAAGTGCAGTTCTTTTAAGGACAACTCTAATTGTATGCAAGATTTTTTAGTCAAAAATCTGTTCGTTAGTCTCTTGGCTGTAATTCTAGATGCTTGTTTAGTGAGTGCAGCTGGAAGAAGAATAATTCGTCTTAACACTCTTTTCACCTGTTGAACACAGTGAGTGTATCATTCTGAGGCTTCCGTCTCTGAGCTCTTCCCCTTCAGCTCTTCTTCCAGTGGCCTGGTTTCTTGGCTGCTGCCTCCTCTTCCTCCTGATCCCCGCTGGACAGCTCCAGTCATCAGTGACCCTTGAATATGGACACGGAGGACTGAACGCTGTCTCGGAGAATCTGAACAACAGCGTCCAGCCAGGACTGTTATCTCTCTTCTCTAGATGCCACATATTTACTGAAGTAGCCACCAGGCCAGTGACCTTCTCCAAGCAGATAGTTGAAGATAGTTGAAAGTGCTTGTTCTTAGTAAATCTGTTAATGATTCCAAATGATCCTTGTATCTCTGTCCCATTATTACGAAGATTCATTTAAATTGGTTAATGTAGAATTTTTTGCCTGTGTTTGTTATACACCTGCCTGACCTATGGTTATGAAATTCACCTCCTGTGTGTCTTTATTTTCAGTTGCTTATCAGAACAGTCATCATGATTTTCCTTTCTTCTCTGACATAAAAGTGAACAAGTTCTCTCAAGATAATTCTACTTAATTCAAGTTTAATAGTAGATACAATACTACTAAACAATGGGGGGAAAAAAGGTTGAACGCTTTAGAACTGTGGTCCCTAACTCCTGGGCTGTGGACCAGTACTAGTCTGTGGCCTGTTGGGAACTAGGCTCTGCATGTACCGCCCCCGCTCCCCACCATGGAAAAATTGTCTCCCATGAAACTTAGGAACCCAAGGCGCACAGCAGGAGGTGAGCCGTGGCAGGCAAACTAAGCTTCATCTGTACTTACAGCCGCTCCCCATTGCTCGCATCACCGCCTGAGCTCCGCCTCCTGCCCACCATGAAAAACTTCTCTTCCATGGAACCAGCCAGTCCCTGGTGCCAAAAAGTTTGGGGACCGCTGCTTTAGAAAGGTACCCAATATAAATTCTATCATGTCAGTATAGCAACCCTAACAGATTTGTCAGATGTTAATCTCATTGTGTAAGTGAGGAAAAATCTCAGGAAACTTACATGAAGTGCCCCAAGTTCCCATGTGAGAAGGGATGAAACAAAGATTCTAATGGAGCTCCACATTCAGCCCTGCCTCCAGGGAACAGATGACTAGACTAAGCCTTTAATTTCATTTTTTTCTAGCAGCCCTAATACTTTATTGTAAAGCACTGGCTGGACAAATACTATCTGATTCTTAAAGTCTCTGTGGTGATTGTTTTAGAATAGGAATTGGCATACTTTTTATGTAAAACCCAGATATGAAATTTTTTAGGCTTTATGGGTCATGCGGTCTGCTACTAGTACCTAAGTCTGCTACTGTAGCCTGAAAGTAGCCAAATGATATGGAAATGAAGGGCATGGCTGTGTTCCAAATAAAATAGGCAGAGGGCCAGGTTGTTGACACCTGTTTTAAAGCATGAATTCATTTAAAGAAAAACCTTGCAACAGGAAGATTGGGTTCATTTGTGGAAGCAGTCAGGTTAAGAAAATCGGTGGGGAGAAGAGGACTAAACTTACCCCTACAGTTTGAAACTGCAGGAAGTCAAAAAGAACCAGAAAATAAACAGAGTGACACTTCCTCCCTACACCCTCCTGCGTGTTACTACCCACACTTAATACCAAGGTTGGCCACAGTCCAACTAGAGCATGAAACAGCTCTACTTCACTGGAATGTATCTGACCCTGAATTATTTCAACTTATTTATAAGAGACCTAAATTGTACTGCCTCTAAGTCCTTTACGTAATCTTCTCAGATAATAGATGAAAATTGAACTATTGGCTCCTTTGGATTAAACTCAATATGAGGAATACCAAAACAAACAAAACTACAGTCCAATGTTTAACTGCCTTCCCTATTTTTTCCCCCAATGAAAGAAATGTTGAGTACTTACAATAAGTTCATCAGTGTCTCAAAGACAGTAGTAGTGGATTAAGTATACCCTAATAACTTATAAATGCTTCCTAGTTTTCACTATTTTATTCATCATGGGAAATGAAAGGTTTGTCTCAACTCAAAATCGTAAGGGTTCAAGATTATCCACCAATCTTTGTCATCAACCAAATTGATTCATTAAAGAGGAATCTGTTGGTTGGGGGTAGGAAGAATTTACTGCATAGAATCCCCCATGTGGCAAGGACATATAGCATTTGAAAAAGCCTGTTTATTAAAAGACTTATTTCAAAAGCAAACCGAAAGATTCTTAATGTATTCCAAAGACAAACTATAGAAAGTGAAACTTAACAAAAATCTCAGTCTGATAGAACATGACTTAAAAGAAATTGAAAATTATGGTTGACTATTATGTGAGTTTTGAAGCCTATTCAGGCAACATAAATTTTGGGAGAACAGCAATGTCTCATTTTAGTTCCAAATTGATAAAGTTTTGAGGAACTAGAAGATAAGTTCATATTCTTTCAGCCCTAGAGAATTAGGATGACAGTATTGCAAATAGCTTTATGCCTTGCTTGATTTTCATCATTAGTTGATGGGCTTTGTATTAGTTATCTATTGCTGTGTAACAAAACATCCCAAAACTTAGCAGCTTAAACAATATACATGTTTCTTATCTTAGTCTCTGTTTGGAGGACTTTGGTACTGCTTAGCTAGGTCCTCTACTTCAGTCTCTCACAGGTTATATAGTAAGACGTCACCTGAGCCATAGTTGTTTCAAGGTTCAACTGAGGGAAGGATTTGCTTCTAAGCTCATGTTGTCGTTGGCAGGATTCAGTTTCTTGTGGGATGTTGGACAAAGGGCCTCACTTTTTCACAGTTGGCCACCCTCAGTTCCTTGCCAGATCGACCTCTTTAAATGGCGATATGCTTCATCAGAACATGCAAGCCGCAAAACGCCAGAGAGAGTTCCGCCAGCAGGGAAAAGGTCAGTCGCTTATAACCTAATCAGAGAAGTGACTTCCTGCCACCTTTGCCATATTTATTGGTTAGAAATAAGTCACTACCTTCAAGGAAAGGAGATTACGAAAGGACATAAATATCAGGAAGCTGGAATCATTAGAGTCATTGTGGAAGTCTACCTGTCTCAGACCTCTGAATTCTTTTCCATCAGGGTAATCCAATTCTTAAGTAAAGAAGTTGCTTGTGGTCGGGCGCGGTGGCTCACACCTGTAATCCTAGCTCTCTGGGAGGCCGAGGCGGGCGGATTGTTTGAGCTCAGGAGTTCGAAACCAGCCTGAGCAAGAGCGAGACCCCGTCTCTACTAAAAATAGAAAGAAATTAATTGGACAACTAAAAAAATATATATATAGAAAAAAACTAACCGGGCATGGTGGTGCATACCTGTAGTCCCAGCTACTCAGGAGGCTGAGGCAGGAGGATCGCTTGAGCCCAGGAGTTTGAGGTTGCTGTGAGCTAGGATGACGCAACGGCACTCTAGCCCAGGCAACACAGTGTGACTCTGTATAAAAAAAAAAAAAAAAAAAAAGTTGCTTGTATAGATCACTAGCGTTTTTACAACCCAGGGCCCGTTTTTGTTTCTTTTCTCTTGTTCCTTTGTGCATTAGGCATTGATTGTGTCATGTTAACCCTCTTTGGCTAGTACCCACAATTAAATACAAATATTTCAATGCCACTGAACTGTCCTTTTGGATATTTATTTAATATGACAGTCAAGGAAACCTGTATGTTCTGCAGAGGGCAGGAGAGACAGGTTCGGAAGACGGCAGCTGAAATACATGCTTTTTTGGCATTGGTTTTTCCTTTCGAAAACATCCTGATAATAGATAGAAAACTGTTTATGACTATGTTTAATGGAGCTTAGTTCTGAAAAATAATAGCTTCATCAAAGACATGTAGGAATGGAAATGAAGAGAAAACAAGTGTACATGTATATTTTGGCAACCAAAGATGAACATTTCTTTGAAGTTCTTTGAAGTTTGGGATATAGCTGAAATTTACTATGGAATTTTTGAGAATGAACTCATCCATTTTATAGCTTTTACTGTAGCTATTCTATAAGAGATTCAAATGTACTCATGTTATTCTTGACATCATTGGTTTATAGGATCATAAATCTTTAGGTTCATTATCTATTGGACATTTTTAGTGAAAAGCAAGATGTTTTTTGTTGAATACCACCTTGTGTTGACAGCATAGCTTGTTTATAACCATATTCATTAAAAATATATATTGAATTTACTATGTGCCAAGTACCGTTCAGAGCTTTTTAAAATAATTCATTTAGTTTCTGTAACACCCCACAACGTAAGCACTATTATCTCCATTTTATAAATGGGGAAGGTGACATACGTACGAGAGGTTAAGTGACTTGCTCAAGGGCACATAGCTAGGAAGGGGTGGAGCTGTGACTCAGATTCTGTTAAGGTATAGCATGTGTTCAGACTTGGTAAATGAGATGGAAATTATATTAAACAGAAGGATTAGCCAAATTCCTTGAGAGTAGACATATGGAATGCTATGTACTTTATTAACCTGCAAAAGTAAGAAACTTGGCAGCTGCACTCTGAGTGTATGTCACCTTGGTTTGACGGGCGTCATGCCACAGAGACTGTAATTATGAAACACAGTACCCCAGAACCTGAGCTTGAAATCTAGACACAAGATTAGAAAATGGCAGTCTTGAAAATGGATCAGAACTAATATAAAACTGAAGGAGATTAACTATTGGAAAACCACAACCTAAAAGACAGGTTTTAAGTCTTCAGCTGATGAGATCTTAAGTCTCCCAAATACACCCAGGAGCTAACAATTTACTTGGCTTTTTCTAGTCCATAAGCTAGCAAAAACAGGAAAAACACAAGGTACTTTTACTTTCTTGACTTAGTGTCAAGAAATGAGGATGCCCATTGAATACAGTTTTGTTTCATGGAAGTTCAGTCATTCTTCCTGTTTCTCGAGTGCTTTATGACAATCGCAAAGCTGTGGTTCTCCGTGCACTTTGTTGTTATTACCTTTGCTTTTCTGGGAAAGTTGACATTTTTTTCCAGCCCAAGACAGTCTTCTATTCCTTCATACATAGAATCTTTTTAATTATCCTGGGTATTTCCAAATATGAACCAGTTTCTTGTACATGCTGCAGAATTTGAAGGAGTCTTTTGTTGACAAAGAAGAGCTAGAGATGATGGTCATGCTGCAGAAGAGAGGGAGAGAAGGGAGACAGGATGGCCAAGGAAGGGACACACAGATGTCCTGAGTGCCTGCTGTGTGCCAAGCTGTACACCAGATGAGAAAACAGAAGCTTATGGAGCCTAATCTGATCAAAGTGTTGCTACTAGTAAGGGCTAGAATTGAGATTGCTCTCTTTAGATTCAAAACATATTATGATTTCTTAATTATTTCACACCTTTATAAATGTTAGAGAATATCATAAAAATACTTTTTATTCACCTGAAAAAATAAAATGTTACAGATGCAACCGAAGCCTCCATTTCGTTCTCCTCCTCAAAGATGTACATACCATCCCAAATTTGGATTCTTATTTCTTTTTTTTTTTTTTTTTTTTTTAAGACAGAGTCTCACTCTGTTGCCCGGGCTAGAGTGCCGTGGCATCAGCCTAGCTCACAGCAACCTCAAATTCCTGGGCTCAAGCGATCCTTCTGCCTCAGCCTCCCGAGTAGCTGGGACTACAGACATGCACCACCATGCCCGGCTAATTTTTTCTGTATATTTTTTTTTAGTTGTCCAATTAATTTGTTTCTATTTTTAGTAGAGACGGGGTCTTGCTCTTGCTCAGGCTGGTTTCGAACTCCTGAGCTCAAACAATCCGCCCGCCTCGGCCTCCCAGAGAGCGAGGATTACAGGTATGAGCCACCGCGCCCGGCCCTTATTTCTTAATAAATGTTCTTACCCTGATACATGTGTTTCTTAGCAACAATTACTATTATTTTTCAAGTATTAACATTTGACATAGATGGTATCACAACTGTACCTATCCTTGCACACAGCTTGTTTTGTGTTTTACATTGTTAATACACATAATGTTTCTCTGCGTAAGTAAACTACAATTTGCATGTTGCTTCTCTTGATGAACATTTGGGTTGCTTTCAAAGTGTTTAGCTACTCAAATCAGTGCTGCAATGCCCTTGGACTTGTGTGCTTGCATTTCTTAGTGTTCCCATCTTCCGAATACTTAAGGCCAGGCTGCTGGGGTAATGTGTGTACTTGACTAGGCGTGCCATATTGCTCTGCATGGTGATATGCTAATTTTTACTTATAACAGTGCACAAGAATTCCATTTGCTCCATATGTTCATTAACATTTGGTAATGCCAGGCTTTTAGCTTTCTGCCTGCCCAGGTGTGAAATAATTTGTTGTGTTTTTAATTTGTATTTCTATAATTACTATCGGGGAAGAACCTACAGAAAAGAGCTTACACTTGTTGAGTGCCATCTTGTCAAATTTTCAACACAGCCTGAACTTGCCGACTTTAACAGCCACAATGT
The DNA here is from genome assembly GCA_963575035.1 of Avahi laniger. Lineage (NCBI taxonomy): Eukaryota > Metazoa > Chordata > Mammalia > Primates > Indriidae > Avahi > Avahi laniger. The sequence goes on along the minus strand of CAUYSK010090463.1, from coordinate 25,784 downwards.
TTACCTTTCCAGCATCGAGATTTAGCAATGTCGTTATTACTGAAGGCAGAACTACAGCATGCTGAATTGCTTGCCTAAGATCAAAGAAATTTCAGTACAGTTTTCATAAGTCTTTAGACTGAAGATATCATTTGGGGAAACTGATGCAGAAACTGGTATAACATTTTACTCCTAAAAATTAGGAATAACTTTTTACTTGGAAATAAAATTGGAGGAAAATAAGTGGTGAGGTTTTTTTCCTTCTTAAATCTTGGCACCATTACTTATTACTTTCCTCCCTCCCCCCTCACTTATGCTCAAGTAAGTACCTCTGTGTGCACGGTCAAGCAGAGACTCAGAATATGGACATGCCGTGGACTCCAGGTTATACAGCTCCAGATCTGGGGCCAGAAGATCTGTTGGAGGGTATTTCCCTGAGGGGGAGGGGGTGTGGAGAGGTCTCTGGGACCAAACTAGAGCTCCATTCTCCATAGCTGTGGTTCTCAGGTGTTAATAGGCATTAGAATCTCCTGAAGAGCTTGTTAAAATGCAAAGTGCCGGCCCCACCTCCAGGGTTCCCGACCCCATAGGAGTAGAGCTGAAATTTTTGCATTTCTAACAACTTCCCAGGTGTTGCTGGTGCCAGCGGACCACACATTGACAGTCGCTGCTTTAGGGCAATTCGCCCCAAAGTAGGGGAGATATTGGACGTAGAAGGCGCCTCAGACTGAGGGTGAAATCCAGACGTAGAGTCAGTATGTAATATTACAATCCCCAGGTCTGTCCGGCTAGGTTTATGGATGACTTCTATTGTCATGCTTTTCAGCACATTCCACTCATCTTCAAGCAAGCATGTGTGTTTAGTTAGGGACAAAACTAAGTAAAGCTAAGTGAAACCTCAGGGTCTCACAGGTTAGGGATTCACTCAGTAACACATGGTTCTTATTTTGAATCTGAATTTTTAAAATTGTAGCAAAGGTTTCAGTGCATGACACTAGTGTTACAAGCATGTGACACTCTGGTTTCTCTTCATACTGCATCAATCTTTTGTCTTTTACTAATGTTGCAAGTGTGTTATAGATTGGTAGACCTTTAGGAATGTGAGGCTAGCCAAACTAGCCAGACTGTTTCTAAGATGGTAATAGTCACACATTTGTTTATCATTAGTCAATATTTAGTCATCCCTTCCATGTGTAGGTTATTAAAGAGGAATCAGTTTTTAAAAAGAGGGACGTAGTTATGATGATTCTTCAAACAAAATTTTGTTTAGATTCTCCCAATGAAATGGATCATTTCCAGCCTGGGGATGCACAGAGCATATGATAGTGGAAATACTTGGTGATTGCCATTATGAAGTACAGTTATAACTTATCTTGGTAAATGGATAAATGTGGTTTTGCCAATATGTATGTATTTGGATACGTAAACATACATATAACATTCATATATATGTATTGAAACATCTGAATAACTTGGACATAATGATCAAAGTAATCTAATGTTTTAAAATAACACTTGTGAATGGACACATGGTATGGGGAGAGTTTTAGGGTACTGATAAATGTCTTTATTTTTAACCTTTGATATTTATATAGTTTCTTTTTTTGGGGGGGGGGAGACAGGGTCTTGCTTTGTCGCCCAGGCTAGAGTGCAGTGGCATCATGCTAGCTCACTGCAACCTCAAATTCTTGGGCTTAAGCGATCCTTCTGCCTCAGCCTCTTGCATAGACGGGGCTACAGGTGTGTGTCACTGTACCCAGCTAATTTTTTCTGTTTTTTATAGAGATGTAGTGTCACTATGTTGCCCAGGCTGGTCTCAAACTCCCAGCCTCAAGTGATCCTCCTGCCTTGGCCTCCCAAAGTGCTGGGTGTACAGGTGTGAGCCACCACTCCAGCCCACAGAGCTTTTCTTGATAAACATGTTTCAATGAATATATGGCTTTATGCTGATTTCTGTCTGTATTTTATGTTTCACTATAAAATGCTTTAAGTATGAATAAAGTTAAAGCCAACCAGTTAGATTATTTTCTTTCCATATTGCTAACATTTGTTTACAAGAGTTATGCATACTCAATTAAAGTTAGTATATTCATGTGTGCATCTAAAATTTAAAAAGTATGGACTAAAAATACGAGGATATAGTGTTCCCTTTATAATCTTTTTATAACTGGTCTTGTATGGGAGAATCTAGTTAAGCTATTAAGTTTTCTAAAAAAGTTTACCTTGGTTTATGTTTCAATTTCTATTTTCTATTTCAAAAGATACAGACTCATAATCCGAAGTGGTGGGAAATTGTTTGCATGTTCTCCTAATATCACTAACATTTCATTTTAGCCTAGCAGAATTCTAGCACTCAGTTTTGAACTCACTGTGCTCCGAATAAATGTGATTTCTAGCTGTAATCTTTGTTTTGTCTTTCAAGATTTTGTTTGAGCATACATTAAATATAATGGAATGAAAGCCAAGAATAGCTTGGGGAGGGGGGGAAAAAAAACTTAGGATCAAGGTTTCCAAATGTTATGAAAAGGAAATAACCCAATGCAATACTTCCTTTTATGTTGACCTTCTCGTTTTGGTTCCTCACCCTCCACCTTCCCTGAAGTGTTCTAAAGCCTGTGGCCTTGGTGACCTGCCAGTCTGAAGCTTGTAGTTACGGGCCAGATGCAGCAGTCTAGTGAACCACTGATGGGATCTGGTGAAAATGGACAAGGCCTAGATAATTTTATGTAATAGTTCTAAAGTGGCTTCACAGGGTGGAAAGAACATTAAACTTTGAAATCAGACAGATGTACAAACTCCCTCCCTCCCACTCCTGGCTACGTTGTCATGAATCCAAGTTAAATTAACCGTAACGTCTGCGAGAATGGTTCTTCAGTCCGTGGAGTGGGTAACATGTCACAGGATTTTGAGGATGACATGAGACAACATATGAGAAAATGTGAGGCAAGTTATCGATGCTCAGTGAATGCTAATTCCTACCTCTTCCTGTCCCACACTGGTCTTGGAAGCATGCCTCCACCAGCTTTCCTGGCCAGCAGCTTGGTGGGTGAAGCAGGCTGTTGGGACACGTCCGCGCTGCCTGGTGCCCTCATGGGAAGGAAAGAAATTCACGTGTGGCTAACCTTGTTTGTTGACGCAGGTCCTGCCTTCTAGACATTCTCAACACAAAAAGATAACGTAAGAACATTAAATGAAGAGATGTGGATGATCATATTTGGTGTCCAGTAGACATGGAAATTATAAGGAAACAGATTTTTAGAGCTCAACTGTTGTGGCACATGCTCATTTTGGGGGCCAAGGTGAGAAGCGATGACATTTCGCTGGGTCCCTTTATGAGGCCAGGCTGGGCTGGGCTGCGCAGTGATTGTTTCTGTGCCTTTTTCCCTGGGCCCCTCCCCCACCCCATCATTCGTTTCCAGAACTCGCTCACTCTCAGTATTTCACCACGTGGCACAGTGTACCTACTGGTGGAAAAAACGCATCCCCTAGAGTTGAGTTGAACGAGTGACCTATGGGTTTGCCCCAGCATGTGTGTTTTTGTTCTCATGATATTTTAAAAATACTCTCAGAAGGATCGTGTTTCTGGAGGCTGAGTGAGGACTGTGTAGCTCTTCAGAGGAACAATGTCACGGGCCCTTCCTACTGTCTTCAGTTTCTTCCCACGTCACTGAGTGTTTTGTTTGTGGTTTGCATGTCAGTTAGAACACAGATTCATCGAATGTCATGTCTCTATTGCAGACAGGCAGCACGTCCGTGATGAACTGTGGGGCCGTGCGTCTGAGCAGTGAGCAGACAGGGATGGCAGCATGTACTCCGGCAGTGCTTGCTACGCTCCAGGCAGGCTTGGAAGTACTGCACATGCGTGAACTTTTCTCAGATGTTAGGGGTAACAAGGAAACCTTGGAATGTGTAAAGCAGAATATCCTCAAATAAATACCTTCTAGTTTTAAAGTGAGACATGTATTATCATGAACTTTTTCTAGGGGGACTCCTAACCATTAGAGTTTATGACTCAGATCCCCAAATGGACAGATAGTCTACTGGATTCCATGTTAACTTGAGTCACAAATAATTGTGTGAAGCAACTAAGTGCTAAAAGCAGCTGGCATTTTTGAGTGCTTACTATGTATCAGGTATTGTCATAAGCATTTGATGTGCTTTAAGTCATTTTATCGTCACAACAACCCTATGAGGTAAGTATTACTATTTCGTGAAATCCTGCATGTTAACGCTGTAGGGTAAGGACCTTGTGGTGGTATGTCTGACTCTGCATTTCCTTATTGAAGAAATCATCAGAGAGCGAGAGTGAGTTGTCCAAGTCGGGAGGGTAAACAGTGACACGGTTGGGACTGAAACCTGCATGTTCTACCTCGAACTTCAGTGTTCTTTTCATTACACCGCATTGTCCTTAAGATTCTCATTAGGCTTGTATCTCACTTTATTTAACTTATTAATTTCTGGGGACCTATTTAGGGCAAAATAGAATTTTAATGATGAAAATGAATGCGATCATAGAAATGCAAATTGGAAACCACAATGAGGTATCATCCCACAGCTGTTAGCCTGGCTATTATCAAGAAGGCAGGGGATAAGAGTTCACAGGGATTTGGAAAAAGGGGGACTCTTGGGTACTGTTGGTGGCACTGTAAATTGGTATATAGCGCATTATGAAAAACAGTATGGAGGCTCTTTAAAAAGTTAAAAATAGAAATACCATATTATCTAGCAATCATACTTCTGGGTGTATATCCAAAAGTAATGAAATCGGTATCTCATATCTGCACTCCCGTGTTTGGTACAGCCTTGTTCACAATATACAGAAGCTAAGCTTCTGTTGACATGTGAATGGGCAAAGAACGTGATCTGTATGTACACGATGGAATTCTAATCAGCCATGAAAAAGGAAATCCTACCATTTGTGACAACATGGGTGAACCTAGAGGACATTATGCTAAGTGAAATATGAGGCAAATACTGTATGACTTTACTTATGTGGGATTTAAGAAAGTCAGACATACAGAATAGTGATTGTCAGAGGCTGCAGCGTGGGGAAAATGATCAACATGTCCAATCTTTCAGTTATAAGATGAACAAGTTCTGTGGATCTAAGGTAAAGAATGAGTGATAATGGAAGTGTTATTTTTAAAAGAAAAGGAAAAAAAAGAAAGATGAGTATTAACTACCAGTACTAACACTACTATACACATACTGTGTCAAACTTTCCTAAGTGTTATACTAAAGGTGGTTCTACCATGGACACCCCAGCCCCCACCTGTCTAGTCATGTCTTCCACCACTCTTCTGCATGAACCTTCTTCCCTAGCCAAGCCCTGGGCATACTTTGTACAGTCCTGAACTTATTCATTGGCTCACCCACTTTCTGTTTCTGAAATGTCATCCATATGGCTAATGGACTGATTATTCAAGACCCAGTTCTAATCCTATGTCTTCCAACAAATCTTCCTTGGCTACTGCCCCTGTTATCTCCCTATTATCAGAAAGTCTGCAACATTTTAGGCTCTCCACTACACATCTGTACTGGCAATATGTTAACTTGAATGGCTCCTTTTTATTTTATGCTGTGTGTCTTGGCTCCTTCAATGAGTTGCCATTTTAAGGCACCACCTTCTTGTCTTATAGAAAGTTCCTGAAACACATAGTAGGTCTTTAGTAACTTTTTTCGTTCCTGAGGACAAAATTTTTTGTTTTTGCTCTTCTCTCTTGAGTCAGTTTTTCTTTTATTCTAATAAGAAGCCTGATTTGACAGCCCATGAGATCGTTGGAGAGAGAGGAGAGGGGAAAAGATCACATGTGGTTGAAAGCAAACATGGTTTTGTTTTTATTTTGAATGTGTTTCTTCTCGTCTTTCACACAGTTCGGCACACTGATGGGGCAGTACTTCCGGTGTCTGGGTCATTTCATCTTAATGTTGGGAGTTCATTTTGTTCAGTAATTTCATGGCCAACAAGTTGATTTGGGGGATATCAGATCATTCAGCTCACCCTGTGATCCTTTGTTATGTTGGAAGAACACTGTGTACTCATTTGTGTTTTAGAAGACAGCCCTCTGTAGAGGATACTCCAACTGGGTTTTTAGTATTTTACTTTAACAGTTTGGAACCCCTCAATTCAGAACTATGACTTAGCTGACTTTAGAATGGAAGCATTTTCTTGTTTTCATAAGGCATCCTATTAAAATACTGTGTCTAGGAAAATAAATATCATAGATAATTTCAAAAATAGATCCAGTACTAAGATAATGTCAAAATACTCTGGAAATCTGTTTTCTTCAGTAACAACGATAATATCTAGTACTAGATGGATAAGGTGTTTTGAGAACTATTTTAGAACAATGGGAAAGTGGTTAAGGAAACTTACTTTTCTTTTTTTAGTATGCAATTATCACTGTTATCATTCTTTGTTCTTCTGTTTTATGCCATAAATCATAGCTTGTGCCTCATTTTCCAGAGAATTTCAGATGCTATGTCAATTTTTTTTAACGCCTTTACATGGTCATATTTGAATGTCTTTGCCTTTCTCAAAATAGTTGAGGTCACATAAAATGAAGCAGTTCACTGTATCAATTTAGAGTAACGGAAGAGCGTATCATTTCTGAGATCCAGTGGCGTGTCCTGTAGATTCCATGGAATTGAAAGTGAACTTTAGAGTGAGGTTCAAGGTGAGAGAAGGGTGTAAAAGTGTCAGTAAAGCTGTGATGTGGCCAACCCAAAATTACACAGGGGTTTGGAGGCAATGCAAACATTAAAAGAATTGCAAATGGCATAGCCTACTTCATAAGTCAGGGGTATAAATCTTACCATCTTTTCTCATTTTTCCAGTTAGTCAAGAACCCATAAGCCATAATTAGCAGAAAGTCCAGGCTGCTGCTACCAACCCCCTTGAGTCCAGACTCTCTCTCTCCATGGAGCTTTCTTCTTTGGGTTCCTGCTGCCTCTTCCCTGCCGGTGGAGCTCCTAAGGCCCAGTCATCTCAGTTTGTCATATCATAAACACACGGAATCCAAGAAGAGAAAGGGTGGCTGTGATTCTCAAAGTAGGACGGCATCAGCATCACCTGGAAACTTCTTAGAAATGCAAATTTTTGTCCCTTGCTACATACCCACTGATTCAGACTCTAGGACTGCAGCCCAGCACTTGGTTTTAATGAGCCCTCCAGGTGGCCCTGATGCATCCTAATGTTCGAGACCCACAGGCTGAGCGTCTATGCTCAAAACAGTATAAATTAGCCTGGAGGGCACAGTTCTTCCCAAAGCTTCCATGTGATTTTAAGCTTTAAAAGCTTCAGAAATTTAAATGCTACCAATTTAGAAAACCCACAGTTTTAAGAGGTTACTTATATACATTTCTTTTATGTTTAGTTAAGGAAGTTGGCAAATGTTTATTACAAAAAATGTTTTTATTTTTCAAATTTCACAAAACAAAGTGCAAAGTAAATGTAAACAGCCTTTGAATATTTTTGTTTTTTTTTTTTTTTTTTTTTTTTTTGGTGAAGTTTGTAGTCCCAAGGGCTTGTTGTGGTCAAGAGGACTGTTGTTCCCTTACTCATGGATAAAGAACTTCAGTTAGTCACAGAAAGGTTTTTTTTTTTCTCTTCATTTCAGTTTATTAGAGAATTATATGTCAATTACTCTCGATTGCAATTAAATTTCCCCAATTTATCATGCTATACCTTGCATGAGTAATCAAAGAGGACATGGTATAAGACATATATAATACGAGAATAGTTTGAGTAATATGGTGAAATTCTTTCGGAAAGGTTTCTTTAAATCATATGCATCTGGAAGTGCACATGTTTTGGGGTTGACCGCAACATCGCATCACCAGTGCAGAGGGCTGTCCTGTGCAAATAAGCGACATTGTGCAATGCAGAAAACCAGGGGAAGAGACCTAGGATCCGAAACTTTATCCTGGCCCTGCCCTTTGTGTGGCATAGATGCTTATTTTAGCTTCAGTTTCATCTCTAAGAAGGGTTTAACACTATCCAATGTTGACCTCCTATTTGTGATTATCTTCAAAATAAAGTGAAATAAACATACATGAAATCACCTCGACAATCAAGTTCTAATTAGTTATGATATGATTATTAGAGCTTATATTTTTATAACAACCATAGTAGTAGAATGATAGCTGCTATTTATTGGGTATGTGCTGTGAGCCGCTGTGTTAAGTACCTTATTTGTATTATCCAGTTCAAACTTCAGACCTTAAGATAGGTACTGTTGCAATTCCCACTATACAGTTGAAGAAAGTGAGTATAGAAAGATAAAGTAACTTGTCTAAGACCACCCAGCCAGTAAGTAACAGACCCAGGTTTTGATCCAGAATGTCTGACTTCAATGACTGTGTCCTTATCAGCACACACACGGCCTCTCTACTGAAGTCATCTGTCTCCCACTGGGCTCTGCCCAAGCAGTGTGTCTAAGCTGGGAATGTATGTTTTCCCTACCACTTTTCCTGCACCAAAATGAATCTCAATACATGCCTCCTCGACTGGCAGTTTTTAAAAGTCAATACTCAGTGCTGATGAAGGTGAGGGAGGATGGACACTCTTACATCATGCTGACAAGAGTAGTCATTGATAGAACTTTCTGGAGAGTAATTTGGTAATCAAGAGCCTTTAAGTCCTATCTGGGAATATATGCTAAGGAAATAACCAAGATTCATATAAACAATGTCTAGGAAAGGAGTTATGTGTATTAGCATAGAACTCAAAACTGTATAAATACTCAATAAAAGGAGAAAAGTTAAACCATAGTGCATTCCACGGATAGAATATAATGCAGGCAATAAATGTCATGTGTTCACAAAATATTTAGTAACAAAACCTCAAAGGCAGAAATAGTATACAGAATAGTCTTAATTTTAATATGTGTGTATGTATGATGCAATGAAATACAAACAGTACATATGAGAAGTAGGATTATGGAATGTCTGATTTATTCATGATTTACATTTTCTAAATGTACATAATCATGGTATAGTAGTTTATTATTGAGAGGAAGAAAGCATTTCAATTTTTTTCTCCAAATGTTCACTACATCCTTTGAAAACAGAATTTACTCTCCTGAAAGTAGAATTTCTCACAACTTTCTTTCTTCAAAGCCTACAGATTTTCTGTAACATTTTCTCTCCACGTTAAAAAAGCAAACAAAAAACAAAACGAAAACAGATCAAGTGGCACGATGTCTCGGTGTGGTTTGTGAGAAAAAGCCAATGACAATATCCGATTCCTTTTTAAGTCATCTGGTTTTTCACCTGAGCTTAGAACGAGGTAAACACAGAAGACAGAAAATCCTTGGCCGGCAGCAGTGGCCAGAGATGTGTGGGTGGGAAGTAGGAACCGATTCCATCGAAGAGGTCTTGGATCCACTGCTGATTCCAAAAGCCATGTGTTTTCCCAAAGTCCTCTTGGAATTCCCTGCTGACACCCCACTGTTTTGGGAAGTGCTTCCTGAAAAAATAATTCAAAAAATCACAAAGGAGGTGTTCCACCCAGACTCATCTGTAGTTGGTATAACTCATGAATACATTTCTTCATTGTCACATAACCAAGAACCAGGGAAATCTGTATTGGAAACATAGTTGTGTCAAAATCATGAAATGAATCCAAAATCTCAGTTCTGGTACAGCTCAGTGTCAGAGTTGGGGGATTTTTACATGCGTAATGTTTTTTAGAATTTAGCTCTTGGTTTCCAACTTTGTAAAAATTCTTACTTGCTTAAAATAGTCTTCTTGACTGTTATGAAGCAACATTTGAATTTAAATGTAACACAGGAGATGTAACACTGACAGCCAGGGTTAGTGATTCTATTTAGGACTATAAAATCTGCACTTCTGGCTGAGGATTTGAGGACAGCTGGATTGAGTAACTGGAGAAGTTCAGCATTCAGAGAATATCGTTCCAAAAAAATAGCTTTACCGTCCTTTTGTGACTGATGAAAACCAACAAAACTCTAACTTTTTTAAAAAAATCACTGTTTCAATGAAACACTCAGTGTGTACACTGCTGCATTTAAGAGGCATTGTACCAAACTGGAGTAATTTGTATTTAGTATGTCTGGATCTTAGTTTTGAAAGAACATGTTTTGGCAAAGGGAATGATGCTCATTTTGGCAATTAGCCAAATTCAGCCAGACCCAATCATCATGAAAATTGGATATACATGCTTCTGATGGATGATACCCTGTTAAGAAACATGAAATCAGACAGTATTTTGAATCTTACAGTCAATTTTGTTTCCTTCTGTGGGTTTTGTCAGCTGATGTGGGTGTGTTTGTATGTAAAATTGCAACACCTTTACCTCTGTGGCTACCTTGACATTCATTTGAAAAGCTCAAGTTACAAGAAGTCACTTAGTGAAAGTCTTTTATTTTAAAATGGCTCTTGATTAATTCTCAAACCAAGCAGGTAAACATGGACTCTGCTGAATTCAACTTAAAAACTCATCTGTGCTGATGGGCCAAAGTTTATATTTGACATGTATTAAGAAATTTTGCTAATGGTGTGAGTCCTACATAATGTGGAAACATGTCTTTGGAAGAATAAAAGTCTTTCCTGACAAAGACATTTCTCCTGGTTATATTCAGTAAAGGCTATTGATTTTAGGTAAAAGTTGATCAAATTCAGGTGCTTCTAATTTAAACTGTAATGTGGAGAATCAGCTGTTTTTCTAGTTACTTAAACTTTCTGCCATGATATGAAAGGCTTAAAAATATCCAAAAACCTGAATTGAGTAACTGAATTTAAAGAAATCTTTTTTTTTCTTTTTGAGGGAGGAAGGGAGAGGGAGAAACCCGAATCTAAGGAAATCTTAAAGATGAGGCTATAGATTATGAAATGCTGTTAAATATAGCATAGGACATAGTAGTAAAATTTGGTCTAAAGATAGAAAATGAATTTTTTTACAGCCATCAGAAATTAACAATTTTAAGATAAAATGCATATGCAATGAAATTTAGTGAAAAGCAGCATACTTGATGATAAACAGTATGTTCTCTACTATTTTTACAAAAGCAAAGGTATATTAAAAAGTGAAAGGATAACTACCAAAAGTTTAATATTGGGTTGTGGAATTATGGGTAAATATTTTTCATATCTTATAATTTCTAAGATTTTACATATTTGAATTTATGGACATTTTACAATTATAAAATGGTAAGAAAGTTCTTAAACATCTTAAATAACTTTTAAAAATACAAGTCTCTGCATCACATATGGGGTGCGTGTACATACAGATTTACCCATCCTCACCAACACACCCCAATATATAAACTGTAAGTTAAAATAGAAGTTCTAAGGTGGGGAAGGGGATATTTCTGTGTTGACCTAATGCCTGTTAACTTAATTTGGGACTAACAAGAGTATATTTAATCAAATATATTTTTTCCCTAAAACATATCTATTTTAATGAGCAATACTTTTTTTTACTGAGAAGCATCCATTCTCTTATCCTAGTAACATCACTCTACTTTTGTTTTGGAGAAATTGTTCCTTCCCACATTTAGAACCTCTGGTTAAATGGACCTCCCATCCTGGTACCAGGGTGTCAGAGTTTGTGGCTGAGGTATGAGCCAGTCGGAGCATTATCCCGCAAGTTGTAGTTGTTGGTGCAGAGCTGGGTATGTGGCCCACCTTGGGCCTCCAGGAGAGAATAAATTTCAGGACGTACAGCAGTGACGTAAGAAACACAAGACCTCTGGATGCGGTGTTGTGAGGATGTGAGCCTGAAATTGCCGAGCCCTGTGCAAACCCAAGAACGGAGCAGGCCCAGGTGCAGTTGTGCTGAGAGATGGATCCTGAGGGTGTCTCTTGTGCCTTGGACCAAGTGGCCTCTTAAACTAGACCGTCCCAGTTGTGTGAGCCAATGCGTTCCCTTGCAGCTTAAGCCAGTGTAGTCAGATTTTCTTTCAACTAAATGAACGCTAACTGATACACACCAGGTAAGAAAATATCCGATCAGATTCTGTAAAATTCACTATGGTCCCATGCTGTATCGCGCTATCCAGAGTCCTTCTCTTCCTTGCCTTCCTCGCGGGCCCCTGCAGCGTAGGGTGCACCTTCCCCGGGAAGTGTTTGGAGAAGGGTGAGTGTTTGAAACACGGCCGAGGCCATCACTTCTGGGTGCGACTGCATCTACTCTGTGACTTCTGGGACAAGGGACCCTGGAGGTCTAGTTTCCTGACTTTCTGAAGTTTAAGTTCTGTGACAGCACTGTAGGCATTAAAGATCCAATTTTCCCCTTTCTATTAATAAGAAGTAAGTTTCTCCGTATTCTTGTTGTTCTGTCACTTGGGCTAACACAAGCAGCTTCACCTTGGTCTCTTGTGTGTCGAGGCAGATCTGAACGTCTGTGGGAATCAGTCCCCGCGTGGAATTTCAACTCTGGTCCATCCCTGCTCTTCACTGAACTAAAAAGCCTCAGTTTTAAATAATTGTTCCTTCTCAAGTAAGAGCATTGTGTACCACTGTAGAGAATTTAGAAAACACTGTTAATCTAAAATTTTAAAAATCACCGTAATTTTACTATACAAAGAAAACATCAATTAACATTTAGATTGAGAGATTTTATGGACATTAAAAACATGATACAATAATTTGTTTATAGTCTGCTTTTTTCACTTGATACATCATTAACCTCTTCCTAATTCATTATATATCTTACAACTAATGTGTGTGTTTTAGAAATCACATAGCACTTATGTGGATTCTATTACTTATTTTAACAATGCCTAAGAGACATTTTGTTTTCCAATTTTCTCTTTTCCGTGACAGTACAAATGACATCCTTTAATTTGTGTATGTTCATCATTTTATTAGGATAAGTTCTTAAATGTTGGCATTCCGTGGGTCTCAGGGAGAACCACATTAAGACTTTTCTCATAAGTTGCGCTCCAGAAAATTATACCAGTTTACATTTTAACCAGTATGGCATCGGACGGCTTGTTTCTCCACACTCATCTGCTCTAGGTGTTATTCCTTCTACACTGGCAGTTTTACGTGTATGTAAGATTTAAAATCATTCTCCCATACTGGCCTGTTAATAACCTTGAAGACAGGCTCTGCCGTCACCTCCCACAATGCCTGGCACAGGTAGGCACTCAGTAAGTAAGTATTTGGGTGGAAGGATGGACGTGGGGTAATAGAACTTACAGCTTGCATGCCAATGAGCCCTCAAATTTTGTGTAGCATTATTGACAAATCCCAAGAACTTCACAGTCCTGAATCCTGAAACTGAGGGTAATTCCATGTCAATCACAAATCCTGTATGTTGCTGAGTGGTGGTAGAATGTCACTGCTGTCACAGCTCAGCTCTTAGAAAACCAGATCTAATTATAAAATACGAAATCCGTTTCCTTTTGTCCCCTCCCCCTCTTCCACACCATTCTGTCAATGCTACAAGCAAATGAGTGCTATTTTATAAAAAGTCTTTTTAACTTAAAGACTTTGGAAAGCCATGTATTGGGGGCAGGATACACTTTTCTAGCTCATTTATAATTTTTCTCAGGTAATTTTAGCATCCAGAGGACTCAGTCGTTCTCATATTTAGTGCGAGATTAGTGTGCAGCCTGATGATATCTATTTTTTTTTTCCTTTCTATTTCACTTCATTCCTCTTAGCACTGCTCTTTCCAGCTAAGTCCAAAGCCTGCAGAGCCCATATTGATCGGAGGTGAGCTCTTGGTGGAGGGGCTGAAAAGCTAGACCTTGGCTGGGACCCAGGGGGAAGCCACTTTCAAGGCACATGGGGAGCAGCCTTGTAGTCCAAGTTCGTCTGCCACTGGCCTGCTCTGACAGCTGTTGTATAATAGGGGCCTGCTTGGTGTAGTGGGTTTTAGTTTCCCTAGAAGCAATCCTGAGATAGAGATTTAAGTCCATGTAGTTTATTTGGGAGGTGATCCCAAAGAACACTTGTGGGGAGGTGAGACAGGGCAGAGAAGGCAGCTAATAGAATGTGTGTTAAAAGCAAGTTAAGTTGTAACTTCTGTGGCTTACCGGAGCTTAATCCAGCTGGGAATAGGGGCTAGGGAGACTCAGTCATGGGTTGAGGCTGCTCCCAAAGACGTGTGAATTCCTGGACACTTTGTTCATTCTTGCTTTGGGTTGGCCATCAGCAGGTGTACGGGCTCTGGTAGCCAGAGCAGGCGCTCAGGCGAGTGACACGGATGCTGGCTGGTGGAAGTTGGCCCCACAGGTGTTGAAAGTGTGAGTGCAGAGGGGATTTGGGGGAGTCCCCAGTAGCATCTACTAGCACAGTGTCTCCATGTGACTTAATGGCCACTTCATCCATGTGCCACATGTGCTGTGTCCTGTGCTACTTGAAGAGGAGTTACCTCCTCCTCCTGCCCACTGATTAGCAAATAGCCAGGTTCAACATATGGTCCTCAATCTACATGGATTATAGCTGAAGACGAAAGTGAATATAATGTCCAGACAGAAGCCTGTTAGCAAACAAGTGATTTAAAGTTCTGTTTGTAGTTACATTAGGAATGGCTCGCTTTCTCGATCATGACCTTTCATCAAAATGTGTGCAATTACTGAATGCTGTGCCTGTCATGGGGTGGAGGCTAACAAAATAATGACAGACACTGTTGTATGCCCAGCACACAGTATGCTGTCTCCTCCTCTCTCACGACACTGATCAAAGGCCTAGTATCGGGCGCAAGTTCCCTCCACCCCCAACTTCCCGGACAAATGCCCTGCCGGGTTCAGAACCATGGACAGTGGCGTAGGCGGTGGCACACGCCTGTGCCCAGCGGTCTTGGACATGCTGATCCTGTGACAGAGCCCTCTTTTACTCTTTGGGACTCTCGAACCCCCATGACCACGTCTGTCAAATGGTCAGGATAAACGTTTGTGATGTCTTCCAAACCCAAGGAATGTGACTTTCAGAGGCTGTGGCTCTAACCCCCTGCCAGCCTAACTGCTAATGGCCAGTGGGAAACCCGGGTGCTCTGAGGACTCGCTGCTTTGCATCCTCACTCTTAGCACATCTGGTTTTAAGTGGAGCTTAAATGTGTCTGCGAAGAAAGGAACAGAACTGATAGGTGGCTTCACCAAATCAATTCACGGACACTCCCGGTCTTAAACTGGGACTTCTATATGATCCAGAGAATTTTAGGGCCCAATGATGCTTGACACATCAAAAACAAGATAGTGGTGTGCATTATAGGGGACTAAGTGAGCTTTGCTTTGAGGTGTATGCAGGATATATGTAGTGCCTCTACGATATATCTTTTATGTTAATAAGTGACTTTTTTTTTTACCTAAAACAGCCAAAATAGCCATCACTGAGGCTTACCTTTGAGAACACACATAAAAACAGGTGAAAAGTCCTTCCCCCTCAATTAAAGGGAACTTTAATCCCAGGGTAGCTAACGTGAATATTTCAAGAATGCAAAATGCCCAGGATTTCATACAAATAACAGCAATATTGTTCATTGGTTGGTTAATGAACAAATCAGCTCACAGTAATAAAAGCCAATTTTACACCCTGTTCTTTCAGATTTCTCTGTTCAAAAGGGCTTTAGCAATCTTGTCTGCTCCCATTTTTGCAAAAATGAGGGAATAGAAGCATAGAAGTTAAAGGACTTATGTAGTAACAAGCCCATCTGCACTGACCTGTCCCACCTGCTTTGAGGAAAAAAATGTGTTCTCAGTTTGCTTCTGTCTTGTTTAGTTTAAGACACAAGGGAGAATACCAGGGAAAAAAGTAGCATTCAAGCAGACTGGCTGGCACTAAGAAGCTTAATTAGGATTTGGTTTATTGCAAGGTGATCTGAACCTGAGACACTGTTGGGAAAGAAAGTCACATACTGCTTTCTAAGGAAGACACAAATGAAAGTCGATTTTGGACAAAGACTCTACCCTGGCACATAGTGGTGTGGATGGCCATTGTAGACACTCACCAACGCGTTCTCGCCGTTTCCTGTGATATTCTGGCCACCTTATAAGTTATCCTATGCTCCTGCCACATTCTGCTGTAGCCCTGCCCAGGAGGGCTGGGGACTGACTGGCTTCCAAAGCATCTGCAGTCTCAGGAAACAGGTCACAACGTGAAAACTGATTACATAGAAATTTGGTTAGCAAGCCAGGAAGGTCCATGGTAATGAGCCAGATCATCCGAGAAGAAAAACAGACCCTGAGCATGAGTCGTAACAGAAGGTAAACAAAGATAAACCGCGGTGACCCCCAACTCTCCCTTTCAGCGCAGATCATCCTGCCCCCATCAGAGGAATGTTAATGACTCGCATCCATCCCCAGGGCACGGTTGCAACAACAAACACTGGCAGCTACTATCGGCCACTTGACATGTTTGCTGGCCCTTCTCATTCTCACTGGCTCTTTCTTATCCCTCAGCCTTCACGAAGAGTTGCAGATATTTGCATTCCTAGCAAGAGAAAAAGTGGAAGTTTTTCTGAAGAAGAAAAATCAGTGTCATTGTCCCCTTTCCTTGGCAACGTGGCCTCTATGAACAAGAGCAATTGTGTTCTGCGAAGTTAATCAGAAGAGAAAGCACAAACGTTTACTGAGCGTAATATAGGGCAGGCACCATTCTTAAGCTTTCCTTGCCTTATCCCTTTCATTCTCCCCTTCAACCTGTGAAGTACATGCTCTTCTTCCTATTGTGCAGATGAGAAAACTGAGACTGGGGCAGAGCAACTTGTCTAATTCATACCTGGGAAGTTGCACAGATAGGATTTGAACCTCGACAGCCTGACACCTCAGCCTCTCGCCTCTACTGCCGCCCTCCGAAGATAATTTTATAAGAGTTAGAGGAGAGCAACATAGAGCCAGTACGATTTTTAAGGTAGTGTTTATTCCCAAAGAATCATTTTTCTTATGATTTAATTTTTAAAATTCAAGATTACCTTGGCCTGCTAATCGCAAATTGTGTCCACGGTAGGCTCTCTCTCAAAAGGACTTGTGTTCACAATCCTGATGAGCTACTGCTCGATGGTAAAGATCAGAACACCATTGAGCGTCTCATCTCAGAAACTTGGAACATGGTAGCTCTGAGAAGACACGGGCAGAGGAGAATCTTAATCACCCGAATTTGGAAATGATAGCATTTCTGGGGAAATCGCAGCTCAAGCCCCCTCGTGTACGTAGAGAAAGTTTTTAACACATACCCAGCACACAGTAGGCATCTGTTAAGTAGGTGCTACTTTTAAGACCAGGTTATATTTATTCCTGAATAAACTGGTCTTCAAATAAAACATAGCTGTTGATTGCACACTTCGATGCCAGCTAGAAAACTTTAGAGGCAACCGTGTGGACTCATCACAGATAGTGTGTAGGATGTGACAAATGTATATTTTCTGCTCAGGGTCTCTCTCTAGTTCTGCTTTTTCTTCCTACACTTCTTTTGTACTTTATGAATTACTTTACGTGACCTGAAATCATCTTTGGAGATAGCTAAACATGCATAAATTTAAAAAGGAAAATAAATAGCAGAGCTTCCTGCTTCTTGGCTTTGCAGACGTAAAAGCAGAACCATGTGTGTCTAAACCTGGCCCCCGGGTTATTATAATTCCAGGCGTCAATTGAGCTAGGATCAAGAGAGTTAGAAAATTGAAATTATAGAGACTTATTGATGACCGCAGAAAACCAAAGAAACTGTGGCCAAAACAACTGAAAACATGTCTGCTAAAACTGATGAGTTTTCCTTCATGTTTTAGTGATTGAAACCAAAAGGCATTCTGTGTCGTGGCAGGGGTGCTCTGGGGCAAAGATTAAGTGTGTGTTCTTTAAAGTCAGTAGATGCCACTTAGATTAGGGTTATAGCCTTTTTTTTTTTTTTTAAAGAAAAGGAAGAAGAAGAAGAAAAACAGAGGAAAACATGCCTGAATTCCCCACGGGAAGTCTATATTCCATAGAAAACACAGCCCTGGCCAGCGGCTACCCTCACACGCACAGGGCTCCAACCTCGGGGTCTGAGCCAGCGGGAAATGTCAGGGTGGCCTTCCAAGTTGGACCGGCCTGTGAGGTTGCTGGTGTTGGCCGCGTTGAAGGCTGAGCTGCCCAGAAACAAAGTGCCAGATCAAAGCAGAGTGACAGCCGCTCTCCAGTGACCCACTGGGAGGGCCACGTGTGGACTGAGGCGTCCAGGCACAGTAATCAGCACTTACTAAGTGTCGCCGTGAACCATGCTGTCTGGCGTCAGCCTACTGATGCCGTCAAAGATGGAACCTCAGCACCTCTGAGCCCGCATCTCCTCATCTCTAAGACGGGATACATAAATCTGTTGGCAAGAAGGCTTTTAAAGCGAAATGTTGTACAAGATGCAGAATTGGTCCCTCCCTTGAGGAGCTTATTAAACTAATCTTATAAATCTGGGATAGGCAAGTGGTGCGATGCAGGAAAGTTCACTGAAAAGGATCATGAAGTTGTAGCCTCAAGCGAGGCAGTGGTGGTACCGTTCTTGTTATGGTTACTACTGTTGCCGTGCAAGTCTCCTGTTCCCCCAGTTGCCAGCCCGTGATGGCCCAAGCATGGCGTATGGGGGCCTGCCCTCTCCCTGCTTCCTGGGAGACAGTGTGGCCTGACGGCCGGAGCACAGACTCGGAGCCAGTTGGGCATGGATTCCAGCGCTGACTCTGTTTCCTCGTCTCTAACATGGGGTTCATAGCTCTGCAGGAGATGAGGCTGTCCAACCTCTTGCCAGGCCTCTCCCCTTTTTCTCTGAGTGTGGCCTTTGCCAACTTGCAGGGTCTCCAGGGGCTATGTTCTTTGTCACCTCCAGGTTCACAGGCTTTCCTTGCCACCTGAACTGTCCACCCAGCAGGCCACTCCCCTCTTCCCTTAATGGAACACAGAGCTGGCCACCTGTCCCAACACTGATTTTTCAGCTGGCTTCTCTCCTCTTGCAGGCTGGCATCCCTGTACAATGAAAAGCACGCGGTCGCTCTGCTGCGCAGTCTTCCCCTTAGGCCATCCCAGTTCCATTGCTTTGAAAAACATGTTGGGCCTCTTAAATAATTATTTGTTTTCTCATCTAGCTCATTAATAATGACATTTAATAAATCATTCCTATCTAAAAATAGTTTTCAGGGGGAAGAAACCGTCAGGGTTTAAGCAAGGTCATTAGCACACAGGAAATAATTGTCTTCTAATTTTCTCCTGTATGGACGTGACTTGCTTTCCACCAGGCACTGAGGATCTTCTTTTGTGTGATATGCCGCTGCAGACGTAAGAAATGTGCTAGATTCAAAATGCATCCAATATCTCATTGTTTCAGTGTGTGTCTGTGAGGAATGCTGGTTAAGGACCAAATTTTTTTGTCACCTTGTATTAATCACATTCAAAACAAAAATGTTAGCATTTTCTTAGTATTTATCATGCATCTATGAATGCACTGTAAGAAGAAACATACAATTCCCAGTGTTTTGCTTTGTGTTAAATGATAGCAATTAACTTATAGATAGTATTCCTAACATTTTTGATCAGAATAGATTGGTATGCATTGCAGTTACTCATATACATAATTTTTCATTCATATTTGTATCTTTACAGAGGCCTTTTGTTAGCTTTTGACACTGACTGTTGCATAGTGCTCTAGACGCAACTATCAGTGTTGATAAATGTGGAAATGATATGATAGCCACTACCTACCGTGGCCAGTTTCTCAGAGCATCCGTTGAGGACACAGGACAGTTTGCAAACCACAGGAGCACTGATTTGGGGTTTGGTTGTTTATAAAAAAAACAGTCTGGAAGTTTATTTCTGCTTTTTCTCAGCCTCAGCATGGCTGAGCAAAAACGTTGGCTTTAAGGACACGGTGAGTGAGAATGAGGACCATACGACATAACCCAGCAACCAACTGCTCATATCTGGGCCCCACTCACTTACTGGCCTGAAGTTAAGTTACATGACTTTTCCATTCATTTTCATATGATGAAAAGCCTAACATTATACGTGCACTATGCTAAGCATTTTACATAAGTGATGTCTTCTCACCTTTGCAATGACACTGAGACAAGTTTCAAATTGCCATTTAACAGACAAGAAAACTGAAGCACAGAGAAGAGGTAAATAGCTTGTCTAAGGTCACACAGGTAATGTATGGATCACCTGGAATTCTAACGCAGGTCTGTCTGACCACAAAGGCGAACCTTGTAGTCACTGTGCTGTATTTTCCCTGCTCCAGAAAAACTCCAATTCCATAGCACATTGCTTGCAAATCAGTCTTGAAAATAATGTAGGGAAAGATGTAAAGGTTTATGATCAAGTGCATTTACTGCTAATCACAAAGGAAGGGTTGACTACATATCTTGTTGGAAGATCAGAGTTTTGACAAATGCCTTTAGTTTCAATTGGATTCATGGAGCTCCCTGGTATTGAGGGTTCAGGAAGCTGCTCTCATCGTGCAGTAATGGGATGGACATAAGCACAGCGTGAGGATAGGACAGCAAAGGAAGCAGCTGACCACGGCAAAGTTCTTGTTGACACATGTTGGAGAAGCAGAATGGAGTCAGAACATGAAGATCCTTGGAAGCCAGGAGTAGGGTTATGGATCAGACGAGGAGGAACACGAGGTGGGGAGGGATCCTTGAGGATTTGACCCTGGGTGTAGGAGGAAGGCAGTACCACATTGGCTGTGGCAGAGCCAGAGGAGCTGGGGACCGGGAGTGTGACTGCCGGCTTAGAGCTTATTTGCCGTCATCCAGGTGTACACGGATGCTGCCTGCCTGGACACGGGCAGTGGCAGCTGTAGAAATGGCGAGAAAGAAGCACATTAAAATTGACAGGCCTTGGCCAGGCGCAGTGGCTCATGCCTGTAATCCTAGCACTCTGGGAGGCCGAGGTGGGCGGATCGCTCAAGGTCAGGAGTTCGAGACCAGCCTGAGCAAGAGCGAGACCCTGTCTCTACTAAAAATAGAAAGAAATTATCTGGACAATTAAAAATATATACATATAGAAAAAATTAGCCGGGCATGGTGGTGCATGCCTGTAGTCCCAGCTACTAGGGAGGCCGAGGCAGGAGGATTGCTTGAGTCCAGGAGTTTGAGGTTGCTGTGAGCTAGGCTGAGGGCCACGGCAATCTAGCCCGGGCAACACGGTGAGACTCTGTCTCAAAAAAAAAAAAAATTGACAGGCCTTGATGTTTGGGTGAAGTGAGTGAATTGGAGGATTTGAGCTTAGGTGGTTTGGAGAAACGAAATAAGCAATTTCAAAGGCAATGTTGGTTTTGGAAAGAAGATATGGTTGAGTTTTAGATGTTTTATGAGGTATCTTGGTGAAGATTTCCAGGGGTCTTTGGAAGACAGAAGTTGGGCTGGCGTGAGAGGCCGGGCTGCTTGTGCAGACGTGAGAATCGGCCCTGACAGGACGTGCCACGACGTGTGGAGATGTGCAGGCTGGAGCGAGGGGCTTCAGTTCACCAAAGTTCAGCTAAAGAGGGTGGAGGGGAAGAGGACCTGGTAGAGGAGAAAAAGACTCACTAGGTCTTCGACATCTCTTCTTTCTGGGAAGGGTAATAGTCACTTTATATTAATAGGAGGCCAAGATTTAGGTTGACGCTTCCCAGCTTTATGGCCCCAGGGGTGATGGTTGTCTCTTGTCTGCTCCTCCAGACACACACTTTCCACTCTCCCACCTCCTGCTCTCTGCCTGGGAGCCTGGTCTGTGTGCACCGTGGCGGTGGGACTCCCCTGGCTTCCTCTGGGGTATAGCCAGTGGGGGACCCCCAGGTGGAGACTGGAGGGAGGGAGGAAAGAGATGGGGACACACATTCCTTTGCAGGGCTGCTGTGATCGGCCCTCTCCTTTGATTGAAGGTCATTGTTCCACTTGAAGATGGTTTGCTGGGCACAGTGTTTTCTTCTGCTGGGCTTGGTCACCTCTCCCTCCTTCGTCCCTTTAGGAAGGGGGGTGGTGTCTTAGTTGCAGTGCTGCAACAAATGACCACAAATTGAGTGACTTAAAACAACAAAATGTGTTTCTCTTACAGTTTAGGAGACCAGAAGTCTGCAGTCCCCATGTCATCGGGGTTGATGCCTCCTGGAGACTCTGAGGGAGAAACTTGCCTGTGTCTCTCTCCTAACTTCTGGTGGTCGTGGCCATCCGTGGTGCTCCTTGGCATGTAGATGCAACACTCCAGCTCTGCCTCCACCTTTACATGTCTGCCTTCTGTGTCTCTATGTGTCCTTTTTTGTCTCTCATAAAGACATGTCATTGGATTTAGGACCCACTGAACCCAGTGGGATCTCCTCTCAATCCTTAATTACATCTGCAAAGATACTCTCCCCAAAAAGATCATGTTCTGAGGTTCCTGGGTAGATGTGAATTTTGGGGAGAGGGCATTGTTTGACCCACACAGCTCCACTGCAGGCAGCCCCGAGTCCCCACACCTGCCCTCACGGCTCCCCTACACCCTGCCCACCTATTTGTACTTTAATCCCTTTGTAAACAACCTCTTTTGGATTCTAATTTTAGTGTGCATTTTATTTCTGGTTGGGATTCTGAGTGGCGATCATCCTTTTATTAATAGTAAATAGCTCGCCTCCTATACAAACCTATGTGAAAACTAACTTATATCTCCCTTTTTGTGCTCAGCTGCCAGGAAAATTAGCCCTAAAAATAGTTTTGAACTGCAGAAGCTCTTTAGCCTACATTTCTGCTATACTTATCTTTTATACTGAGTGACACTTTTGTTCTCATTTTAACATGTCTTTATAAATTATTCTAGAAGATATAACATTGTTTAACTTAGTAAGAAAAGTGCTGACTCTCCAAGTCTCCCCTTTCTCTTGCCAAATTGCCTACAATTTAAAGCTCATCCTTAGAGGAATCAAACTTGAGCATATGTTTTTTACATTTTGGAAGATGTGCAGTGGCTATTCTAAAGCAGGGAGGGAGAAGAGAGGTAGATTAAAGGGACAGTTTTGAGTGTCAGTCCTGGGACTAATGAGGTTGCAGAATAGCATGATTAGGAACCCAGGCTGTAAAGTCAGGCAGATCTGGGTACAAATCTCAACCCCGTCACTGTTGTGTGACCTGAAGTTACTTAATCTCTCTTAGCCCATTTCCTGATCTATAAAATAAGAATGACGCCTCTCTGCAGTACTGCAGTTCAGAGCACTCAGAAGGATGTTGGGTCTATGGCTGTACCACCCTGAACGCGCCCGATCTTGTCTGATCTCAGAAGCTAAGCAGGGTCAGGCCTGGTTAGTACTTGGATGGGAGAAGGATGATTGGGTACCTAACGTGCACTCAATGAATCACAGCTGCTGTTACTGCTGCTGGTGTTAAACCAGCTATGCCGATGTCAGCTGGTTTGTCCCCAGATTACTCTTTCTCTGCTGGTGACACTTGGTGCGTTAGAGTAAACTTGATTCCTTGATGGATAGTTCTCATTGCTCACTCCATGGCCACCACCTGTACCCGTATCACGACGAGCTGTCTCATATGCACATCACAGGTGGTCCCTTCGAGGGAATAGGCACAAACCCATCCCCACGAAGAAGAAATATAGTCTAGAACACTGGACTGACAACACGCCAGGAAGCCCGTCTTTGCGTATGAGAGACAGCCTTTCCTCTATGTCCACAGACTGCTGTTGGGGGGGTGGACCTATTATTCGTTGGCGATACAGGATGCATGCGTCCTTTGACGGGAGAGACAGCACAAAGCTGGAAGGGATTCAGTGGCTCTGTCTCCTCGCCAGGGAGTGGGGACTGTTTGATTTAAGCAGCCTAGCAACAGCATCGCCACCAGCCAACAAGCACGGCATTCTTATAGCTCCGCTCTGGCGTGCCTTTCGTTTCTGAAATGGAATTTATGGCTTTGTATCTGATATGCACTCCCCTCTTTTTTTTTTTTTTTTTTTTTTAAGGAAATCGGATCCACAAAGCCAAGTCACGTAAGCTTAAGAATTCCAAGGGCTCAGGGTTGGGCTCAAGTTCACCAGGCGAGTGTTTAGTGCTGCCCTCTGGCTCACCTTTGTTTAGATAAATAATTGAAAGTGTGCCATTTGTAAGGCTTGGGCCTTAGAGACACAGAAAGGAATCTGGCTGAAGCCTCCTTAATTGAAAGCAGGAGATAACCAACAACACAGCCTGTTCCTCCCTTGGGATGTTAAATGGGAGTGGGGGAGATTATTTTTTTGGAAGTCGTATTCTTGGGTTGCCCAAAACAGGGGAGGACACATAGGACTCCTACCTCACAAAAAAAGCAAACTGTGCTCCCATATGCCACCAGGAAATCATTTAGACTTCAGGGTGAGCGTGCAGTTGCCCTGCAAACATTCGAGCACTGTGCAGTCCTGGACTTGGGGCTAAAGGGGGCGCCACCCACAGCTGGGCCTTGCCCTCGAGCAGCTTTGCAGGGTGGGAGAAGAGGGCAGCCACTCGATTTCTATGGCATAACGGCTGAGATTCTCAATCTTGGCTGCCTATTGATAATGCTGATTCCTGGTTCCCGTCCCAGAGATTCTGATTTAATTGTTCTGTAGTTGAGCCTGGGCATAAGTATTTTTGCATTGACTATTTCAGTGTTTCTCTAGTGGATTCTAGTACACAGCTGGAATTGAGAACCACTGATTTTGTTTTTCCTAAATATCCTGAGACTGGCGCAAAGAGTGAAAACGTGGATGTTCAGAGGGAGTGGAGCTCCCTTCTTGGTGGATAGGAAATCGAGGAAGGCTTCCAGGAGGAGGAGGAAGCTGAGCTGAAGCTGGCAGGGTAGGTTAGGTGTGTTTGCAGTCAGGCAGGGGAGGACCATTCACACTTCAGCTCAACAGGTTAGAACTTGAGGGTTTTCCTTTCCACACACAGCTCATCAGGTTTTTATAGCAGTTCAACTCTCGCTTTCAGCAAGGTGACTCACTCAGTTTTGTTGACTGCCCATAATCCTGGCCTATATCTCAGAAAGGATGAACTGGCTTTATCTCCTTTTCTTTCCAGGTCAGAAAGCACAGGCCCCCTCTGCAGCTATGGGGGTGAAAGGAAGTGTGTTGTCCCCAGGGAGGAGAGAGCCACCCCAGCACAGGGTCCCCAGAAGCACCATCAACTTGGTGCCCAGCTGAGCAGCCCTGGCACTTGTGCACGCAGACTTGGGCTGTGCTGAGGATGGCATCGCCGTGTCCACACCGGCATTTCTTGTCATTCAGATCTCTCTGAGGAGTGGCCGTTTGCAGGCAGACACTGCTTCATACTTTGGGGATTGAAATCCTTGGTCTTACCCTCCTTCGCCCATATGACCTTTGGCAAGATTCTTAAACTGTCTGACACTCCGTTTCTTCGCCCGTAAATGGGAGTAATCATAGAACCTACGTGTTGGTGGTTGCGAGGATTCAGTGACCTTCCATATAAGGTGGCAGTTTCTCGCCTGTGACTCAGCTCCGGGAGACCACCAGTAGCAAATCCCTTCCCCACCTTGTCCAAGCTCCACTATCACGAGGAAGATAGACCTGCCAGCAGGAGGAATGCCCTCTCTGGAAGAGGGGCAGGCAGGACCCGAGTACCTAGTTCCTTTGGCTGCTTTCTGCAGATGGGCACAATGGTACAAGGTCAGGTGCACAGGAAGGGAGCCGTAAATGCTGCTGCCGCTGTTTTGCTATTCCCACCACTGCAACACTTCCAGAGTGAGGCCCCTTCCTGCCTGACATCCAGGCTTTATCAGCTGTGGTTCTGGCAGAGCCGCCTCATTAGGAAAGTAGGATGGGGACTTCAAGGGATGTCATCGATGGTTCTGGATGGGGACTTCAAGGGATGTCATCGATGGTTCTGGATGGGGACTTCAAGGGATGTCATCGATGGTTCTGGATGGGGACTTCAAGGGATGTCATCGA